>CBVK0100099508.1:0-24713 GCA_900067695.1 Picea abies | reverse complement strand
TCCTCCATAGTAGTAGAGGAAACATCAATTGCAACAATGTTAGTTGCATCAATGGCAGATGATACCATAATTGATGAAATGGTAGGTCATTTTTGTGGATGTGCAAGAGTCAATCAAATAACTTAAATACTTACAAATCAAAATTTGAATAATGACGCAATAAAACATATGAAACAAATATTACTTGTTAGTCGTGTTAGGGCTCCAAAATGACCAGATTGATAGATGTTGGCATGTAATCACCATCAATCTGCATAGAAAACATTAGAATAAAATTTGATATCTTTCCATACACTCATACAAATAGAATAACTCGTTTGAATGAATATCCTTGGGAATTCACAATATTGTTAATCATAAAGTCAAGTGTTTTCCAAATCAAGTGATGCAAATGGTCTCCCTCTCTAAACATAGCACTTACACCTCTCAAAGTTGTTTTTTTCTGCCAATTTCCCAACATTCCAGTCATGAGAAGGGTTAGAATATTTAGGATTTTGGGTTTACTTTTCTTCCTCTTAGATTGGAGGGTTTTGTATTTTATTTTTGGGATCCATGTTTTGATGGTTAGGATTTTGAAAATTAGTATTTTCAAGGTTTTGGTTTTGAGGATTTTCAATTGGAAACAAAACAAGATGAGTATTTATGAAAAACATAATGTTTTTATTAAACACAAAACCTCATTCTAATATACATAAGAAAATAAAGTGAATGATTTTAGGAAAAATAAAAATAAATAACCCTACCTCAATAATGTTTTCCATGACAATGAAATTATCAACATCCTTATTTACTAGGAATTATTATATAATGCTCATCCACTGAAATGATTTTAGGGCTGATTGGATGGTCATGTCATTAAGGGATGGTCGGTTGGCATTCTCCAAAATGGCTCTGTGTCCTTTCCCCTTTACATTTTCTCTCCCAAAAACATGTTAAAATGAGAAACTGATAGATCCCTTTGCATTTTGATTTTTTTATGTATAGTGTAACACTTATAAGATATAATACATATGTGTCTTATAGCGCATATGCATTATATCATTTGTATGTTCCTTTAAGCATTATCATTTCCCTAGTGAAAGTCTCTACATCCCCAAGGATAACCAACCAAAACATATTTAAAGTATAGATTTGTGTAACAATGATGCATTTTAAAAATCAATGATGACCCAAATTAGTGGAGTCAACATTATGTAGAGGCCATAGAGTGAAATCCTCCATATGGTAGAGTCATTCCTTAAATTAAGGTAAAATATATCATTTTTCAAAACTTTGGAAATTTCAACTTACTATCTTTATCTATTCTTCTATACTGCAAGCATTATATTTTCCTACAGAATACACCTTTCTTGGGAAGACTCAAAACAGAAATAGGTTTTTTGATATTTAGCTTAATATTCAATGGAGATCCTTTAAGAAGATAAGGTTTTGAATTTGTTATTTAAAAGGACTATACCTTCTTCAATATTTATCAAGATCACTTTTATGACCCAATACAGAAATGGCATCACCATTCTACATTTGATGTGTACTATCCCTATTTTGATCCTTTAGATGACCCAATACAGAAATGGAACCTCCACTCTATCTCAAATGGAATTGGTGCAACTACAATCTAGAAAATAGATTAAGAGAAAAACATATCACAAGACCATATCATATAACCATTGATCATTATTCATATGTACATATTGTTTCTACATATCTAGTGTGAAGCATATCACTTAAGCTAGAATTAGAACCAAGTTACTAGTGACCCATATGTTATGGAGATAATGTAATTGATAACCCTCAAAGGCACTCTGTTGCATTAATATTTATTATTATTATTTTAAAATAGATATATTTCATCGCTCTTGCAATGAATAAGATCATCAATGGTATTGATATTTTGTCACAACTATCGAGGCTTCGTCGCTCTTGTAATGAACTATCGTTACCATTGATGATACCTTATCCTTGAATAGTTTGTCGCAAGAACTACTCTTGTCTGCTTTCTTGCGGCAAGCATCCTAGGTTGTCCCTCTAGCGACGAGATCCCTAGGTCGTCATTCTTGCGATGACCTCATTTGACCATCACTCTTGCAATGACCACCGTAGGTCATCTCACTTGCGACGGCCTCCTCTGGCTGTCACTCTTGCGATGACCACCATAGATCATCTCACATGCGACGACCTTCTTGGGTCGTCTCTCTTCCAACAACATCCCAGGTTCATCGCACTTTCCATAGCACGTGAAGCGATGTTTGGGGGGGCAAGATTCGTCCCAATCTCCATGACATAACGTCGCAAGAGCGTCGAAATGGTCATCACAAAATGACCCAAATTTACTAGTGCAAGGACCAATACACAAGGTGGACCATGCTAGGTTAGGAAAGGGACCAGACAGTACTAAATTTCACCAATATTTTCCATACCCTATGCACCAAATTGGGTATCCAATACTTTGAATGACATATGGTGATAAAAAACCATGGTTGTATGCATAGATACATTAAAAATTAATGGATTTTCTTTACATCACATCATTAAGTGCGGATTCTAGATATGTTGTCAAGGTCGAGAAGAAATTTAAGTAGAAGAGGTGAGAGTTTGGATCTACAAAATCCTCACAGCCGAAGCAGGGAAAAGGCAGCCCCAAACCAAAAAACAAGGGAAATAAAAAATATGTTCACTCTCAGGACAACCAGTCCAAGACACAAACCAAGAAGGGTAATGAGAAGTCGAAGAAGGAAACAGGAAAATTTTGTGAATAACATAAAATCCCTTGGCACAACACCGAAGAATGTCGCTCCAAGCAGTCACTCATGGTTGAGCTGAAAGATTTCAATTCAGAGGAAAATTATGACTCAGAATAAAATCCAAAAAGTGGGAAGTGGATAATTGATGTCGAACCCAGTGCCACTGTTGCTACCACCAAAGTCCAACCAAGAGAACCAGAAGAACCAAAGGAAGGGGAATGCCTCTTTCACTCACAAATCTGGGTAAAGGGGAATCCGTTGCAATTCATCATTGATAGTGGAAGTTATAAGAAATTGATTTCAGTAGAGTTTGTCAAGTGGCTAGACCTGCCAATAAAACTACACCCGCATCCCTACACCATCAACTAGCTTCGCCAAGGAAGATATCTTTGTGTTAGCCAACAATGTCATCTTCCCTACAACATCAAGCCCTTCAAAGATGAGGTATTGTGTGATATTTATCCCCTTGAAGTTTGTGATGTTATTTTAGGCCATTCATATTTGTGGAAGTGACATGTTGTGTATGAGTCTAGACCTCGCATTGTTATTATTACTTTGGGTAGAAAATTGTACATGATACTAGAGGTAGCGCCATCTACTGCTATTTCTTTAATCTCTGCTAAGCAATGCAGTAAGGTCATTTAATAGACCGAGAAGTTTGTCTTCTTTATGATCCATGCTCGTAGTAAGAAGAAGGTCTATGCCACATATGTGACCTCTCAACAGGGCCTCTCCTTACAGTAGAATAAAGTGGATGGGATCATGGAAGAATATAAAGACATATTTTCCTTACCCACCAAGGTAGTGATGCACTGCTAAGTCAAGAATCCAATTGATCTAAACCCTAGTGCCTTGCTTCCTAATGGACCAGTCTATCATCGCTCATTGATGGAAATTAACAAAATCAAGCACCAGATCCAAGATTTGCTTCAAAAGGGGCACATATGACCTATATCCTCCCCTTGTGGAAGTCCGATTGTGCTGGTGCAAAAGAAAGATGGGACCTGGTGGCTCTGCATTGATTACAAAGCATTAAACAAAATCATAGTCAAGAATTGGTACCCAGTTCCACAAATTGATGATTTTCTTGAGCAACTCAAGGGGGGAAAGTTCTTTAGCAAGATTGAACTAAAGTATGGATATTGTCAGGTTCCCATTGAATCAACTGATGTATGGAAGACAACTTTCAAATATAAATAAGGTCTCTTCGAATCGCTGGTCATGTCCTTTGTCTTAACAAATGCACTAAAAAAATTCATGAGATTGGTGGATGATGTATTGAGACCCTTCACTAACTCTTTTGTGGTCATATACCTGGACGACATCCTCATATTCAACAAAACTTGGGAGGAACACATGCAACATATTCATCAAGTTTTGGGAACTCTGTGGCAAAACAAGCTATATGCCAGCTTGGAAAAATTCTCCTTTTGCATGAACATGGTCCAATACTTTGGCTACATTGTTGATGAGCATGGGGTACATGTGGATCAAACTATGATCCAAGTCATTCATGACTTTCCAGCCTTGACCACACTACTCGAGATTCAAAGCTTCTTGGGACTTGCCAAATTTTACCGAAGGTTCGTGGGATTATCCCATATTCCATGGGCCCTCAGCTAAGTAACCAAGGGAGGTGGAAAGTATAAGTTTGCATGGGTGTAGACACAACAACAAGAATTTAATTATCTAAAGCGTCGCTTGTGCTCAACTCTAGTACTCTACTTACATGATCTGCAACAATTGTTTGAGATTGAGACTGATGCCTCATACTATGTTGTAGGCACAATTCTCACTCAAAATAGTCATCCAGTAGAATACCATAGTGAGACACTCTAAGATACTATTCGGAAATACCCCACCTATGAAAAAGAAATTTATTCCATTGTGCAAGCCTTCAGACAATGAAAACATTACATTCTAGGAAAGGAGATAATCATCCACACTGATCACAAGCCNNGGAAAGGAGATAATCATCCACACTGATCACAAGCCTCTGTAGTTCATACAAACATAGGGGAAGTTGTATAACAACCTCCATAAAAAATGGTCCACATACCTACAACAGTTCCATATCAACATCAAGTATTAAACAGGGACAACAAATCATGTCATTGACTGCCTCAGTCACCCTCCCGTTGCTAGACTCAGCAAAGTGATCCATTCCTGTGTGCATGCGACATCTTAGTGGCCCTAACTTTATCAGTGTGACCCTAAATTCTCCACCACCTATCATATCTTGGCTACATGAGTGAATGCCACCAATTTTTACATCCAGGATGGACTTTTATGCCATCTGGGCCACCTCTGTGTTCCCAAAAGCAAGCGTGCAAAGCTTATTTGGGAGGCTTACTACATTTGGATGGCAGGACATTTTGGCATGGATAAAATTTGGTCATTCTGCAGAAAAAAAATTATTGGCCAAAACTTCGACAACATTTCATGAAGTATATCAAATCTTTCACTCCCTATTCCATTTCCAAGCCAGCCATTAAGAAGCAAGGATTATACACCCATATTTTTACTCTCGAGAATCCTTGGGAATCCATATCACTAGATTACATTCCTAACCTTCCATCCACCAAGCATGACAATGATTGTGTATTTTTGGTGGTTGATCAGTTTTTGAAGATGGCCATTATCATAGCTTGCAAGAAGATCATCATAGTGACAGATACTGCCAAGATCTTCTTCGAATGGGTGTGGGTCCATTTTGGGATACCATAGACCATCACCTCATATTGGGACAACGGGTTCATCATCACATTTTCATCAAGTCTTCAGTCACTTTTGGAGACCAAGCTCACTAAATCCACTACTTTCCACTCCCAAATCGATGGCTAGATAGACGTCATCAATCAGATGATTGTGCACATCTTGCACATGTACAAATCTAAGCATCCACGTACATGGGATGAGATTCTTCCCTATGTTTATCACAGCTACAACAAGGCTCTCCATACCTCCACTAGACATAGCCCATTTCAGGTGGGGCTTGGATTCTAACCTTTGGGTCCCATTGATGTTTCACTACCTCTTTCCATAATCTTCCCATGTTCAATCTGAGGCTGAAAAATCCACCAGATTCATTGAGAAGATTCAACACATATTTAGACAAGTCCATGACATTTTGTAGAAAGCCAATGATAAGTACAAGCAATGCCATTATTAACATCAGGTACCGCACCAGTTTCATGTGGGAGACAAGGTTTGGTTACATTTGTAGAAAGAGTGCCTTACGTGTCCCTATAGGAAGCTTCACCCACTTCGCTATGGGCCTTACACTATCACCAAGTTTGTGGGTAATAATTCTTTTGAGCTCAACACTCTGCCCTTCCTTGTCTTGCACCCATTGTTCAATGTGGATCTCCTTTGACCATATTTTCCACTATTATTGGACACCTCAGATATCATAGAATAGTTGACACCAACATAGCTCAACCATGACTGCATGGAATAGGAATCCACTGATTAGATAGTGGACACACATGTCAAGGGCACTCACCAATAGAGGATCCAACTATATCAAGTTGTCAAATAAGGGAATCTCCTACACCAAGGCAATTGGCTCACCTGAGGCCAAATTTAGTAGAAGTTTCCTCACCTAATGGGCGCCCTCGAAGCAATGGAGACCATTGCTTCCTCAGGGTGGAGAACTAATCCAGGTGGATATTGGTGGCCACACACCTATTCCAGCTGGCTCCTCTTGACAATTTTTAGTTCAACACATTATTCTATAATTCTTTGTAATTGTGGGTTCTACACTTCTAGGCTATCTGAATCCCTACACATATTCCAGGTGGATATTGGTGGCCACCCACTTAATCCAACTATCTTGTTTTGGAATTTTTCATGTAAGTACATCTTTATGTACTTCCAGGGTTGTTTTAGGTCCCTAAACATTATTTTTTTGGCTTGCCATAGTCAAACTGTAGATAGAGTCAAATTTTGATGGCATAATGTGTAGTTCTCAAAAATACCTTTCCGACAGGCTATCACGTGCCTAAAACAGAGGTTGTATGCAAACACTACGACCCCAATAAGTTGAGGTACCAACTTATCCATTGAGGCCCACATAACTTTTGGCATTTCATCTCCTAGGCTTAGTTTTTTAGATGTTTAGGGTTTTGGCATTCATTATTAATGTTAAAAAGACCTCTAGAGCCTCATTGTAATCATTCTACTCAGGTGGATGCGTGTAGCATCCACATCTCTTCTCAGAGATAACTACCACCATTCGAGGCAATTTGTTTCCAGTTCTGCAGTTTTACAGTTTCAACCTATTTTATTTATTCAATAGATTTACAGTTTCAACCTATTTTATTTATTCAATAGAATTTATTGTTCACTAGATATCTATTTTTTTTCTCTGTATCTATGTGTTATTATATTCATTATGTTATTCCTTTCATTTTTCTCATAAATCCGGATCATATATGTCTAGGTCCCACCACCAATAACCAAGTTGATTATGTCATCATGATTGATCTCCTCGTAGAGGCCATTCGTCTTCATATTCACCACCTTAGCATCCTCTTAGATTCTCAACTCGTCATTCTATAACTAAACAATGTGTACCAAGTACATGATCCATGCCTCTTTCACAAATACTTGCAAGTTATATTGTTATCATATAATCTTGAATCCATCACATTCACACATATCCCTAGACATCTAAATCAAGTTGTAGATCACATGGCTAATTAGGTCCTAGATTGGAATTTATCACATTAAAAACAAAACATTTTAGCATAATTCATCTTATCCATCATAGGTTCAACACAAACAACAACAAACCATCACATCACACATATGCAGAATACCACAATAAAACTGAAACATCATAAAAAATATATCTCATGTATATATGATGCCATAGTGTTTAAAAAAAATAAAATACAAAATATTTGATGTCCACCAATCATTGGGCCTAAATCTAAAAAATGTACTCAATGTAAAAAATGGGGGGGTCACATCCCTTGTACATAATGGTAGAAAAAATGGGTCAAGTGCATATACAACATCCAACACTGAGGGTTCCCCTGACTCTAGAAACTCTCCCTCAATAAGCTCCACTAGTGTCCCCTCACTAGTTGGGGGCATACCTCCTCTAGGAGGAAAGTATATCATCACCATTTCACTAGCCTTAAATTTTAGATGCACCAAGGCCTACCACTTGGGCCTCACTCCCACACACTTCTCCAAGACCTCATCATCTTGAATGTAATTCCAACATGCCTCAGACACACTGTGTAATACTTGGTCGAACCTTTGCAAAATGTCCTCCATCTCTAGTAGAAACTCTGCAATAACATCTCTCGCTTGGCCATGAGTTGGACCAGATCTAGGGTCCTCTTAATGATGGCACCTCTTATCCCTTTCCTCACCATTCTGATCCTCTCATTCCTCAACACATGTAAAATCTACCTTGCACATGCTTGGGCTAGCATTTTCACATGCAAATGAATAAGCGCTCCATCAATACTATACATGAAAATTAAACCAAAAACCATTAAAACACAACAAAATTTACACATAGACTCACCTCAATGGTCCCACACCTCCCCATGAGGCAAACCCATGTCTATATCCCACTGATAGTCCATACCAATGTATGGATACTCTAGGACGATTTGCGGAAACCACCTCCAAAATCAGTCATAAGTCCATATTAAAGTAATGTCCCACCTATCCACCTCCATGGTGAGCTAAGATATGTGCCCACCACATCAGCCATGAATCACAAACAATGGGCCCCTTTAATATCAAATGTGGACACAACAGTACAACCCTCTCCAAGAAAACGATACAGAGCATCAATCCAAACATGAAATCCACAAATCTCATTGTAGCACATCAGTCCAACTACGACACCATACATGAGAGCATCACCTATGCCCACACAAAAATATCTCCATCTAAGACTCTCTCCACTACTCCCAAGTGTGAACCTGAAATGCATTGAGTCCCCAATGACCCATAAATCTGCACCACTATAGCACATACCACCCATGTCAGTAAAGAGTCAATAGTTGACAATCTGATCAATCCACCTATCAGTGGATCTATAATCGAACAATGGCACTATGACAACTTGAACACCATCACTCCCCTTGGCATACAAGGTTGAGAATCCATTTCCATACCCCTAAATAGGATCCCTATCAAAATGTAGAGGTCCACCTCAACTAAAAATCGAACCTCCTATCCATAAACCACAAAGGCCTGGAAATCAGGTCTCCACATCCCAATCAAAAATCTCAAAGGTTCCTCCTATGACCTCATAGGAGCACAATAAAAAAACTTCAACAAACCAAAACCAGCTAGCTAATGGAGGATGCACACATTCCCTTCCAAATCTCCTCAGAGATGCTCCCAATCCCTCTCTCACCAATGAATCAACATCCCTATATGTCGTATCTCACCTGCATCCAACCTAAAAAGATCTTAGTTAGCCCAAATATTCAAAATACCAAAAAACATCATTTAAAAGCCAAATTTTACAAATCTGCGCAACTGTCACTTGAAAAGTCGCACATATCAGCATGACTATTCTTCTTACATTCACACTGGTATGAAAGAATGTGAGTGATCTGACCATGTAGTCAGTTGTCTAGTTGTCCATCCAATAGTTGTGTAGTCTTATGCAATTGTTTCAGTAACAACCATGCAAGCCTGCACGACTGTCTAGTTAACAATTGCACTGAGTTGCGCAAGAATAATTGACACAATTGCACAAAATTGTGTGTGACTATATCAATTTCATGTAAGAACTATGCATGAGAGATTGGATTATACCCGCATAGGCCTGTGTAGTTATATTCCAATATCCCAACCAAAATCAGTACCCACTCGTAAATATGGTCAGATGGCCCTCGTTATGGACCCCATTTCCAAAACCTAAAAATTCAAAAAATGCGAGAGGTGTCAATCACTTATCAGTATCTCTCACTGATCAATCCAATCACCCATGGTTTCCAAAATCTCTAAAATGCATCCACACAATGTACCAAAGCTCAAACATCATAAGTAGAAATGAGGTTGCATAGTGAGCACCATGCCTATATATACGCCCACCTCCCAAACTCTTGAACCCCTGTATAGGAGCCCAAGAGATGTGTTTTTCACATCATTCATGGAAATACGATCCTGATACTCCTATCTACACATTTGTATCATATGTTTTATATGTTACGTAGATGCCCTAGGGGGCCATCCTTCCACCCTTAGACATAGGTATGTCTATTCTCTATGATTTTCATCAAATATCTACAACATGTTATTTATCATCAGGTATTATGCACTTTGGGTGTTTGGTTGTGGTGTGTAGGTACTTGTTCAAACAAATCATAACACATGCATTTATGGCCATCTCATGACCCCTTTAGGTATATGTTTCAATTTGGCATGTAGGTCATCCTTCCATTATCAATTGCATTAACTAGTATCACCCTCATACATCTACCCTTAGGTTCAAAAAAACCTAGCTTTGTGGTATCTTCACCTCCATTACATCATGTACTATGGGTCAATAGCATTCCCACCTGCATGATCTATCTCACAGATATTCCCCCCTTGGAAAATCGACACTCATGTTGTTCCTACCTTCTAGGACTAAAAGTCCAGATAGTTTTCCACTTCAGATAACAAACCTCATACTTCTTCTCATAATATTTCTAACCTTCCCATTTCTCACTCCCACATCATGTTGTTCTGGTTACATTAAATGAACCTCTATGTTTTCATTATCCCTCCACCTCATCCAACATCAGTTGACCATATGAAAATTCATCTTTCACCCATTTACCTAATACAAAAACCTACCAATGGGGCCCCCACCCTTCGTCATTCAACCTCCCAATACTTGCACCCAAACAAGGCCAAGCCATCATTCACTAGGGAACCCATTTATGTATGTGTATTATCAACCCAAAATATTCTTTATTCATTTGGTAATTGTATAAAGTACCTTTTGATTTCTAGCAATCCTGTAGTATGTTTCCATTGCAACCAATGGCATTTTTTACTTGGCAAAGTAACCCATGTCTCCCTTAGTTGGGGCATCTAATATTCACAACCGTATATACAAAATATCCTTTCAGTGTCCAAACCTGGACCATACCAGACACCGTTGTCCTAGATATCTATGTTTTTACCTATTTCCCATATCTTTATAGATTTAATATCTCAATACAATTTATCCCAATATATGATCATCCCCCTAACACCATATTATGTTTTATGGTTTCTTCCATCTACCACCAAAACCCCAACCAAGTGATTTTTTTAAGTTTCATGCATTCTAAACTTCATTTGTGTTATCCATCCATACACTTTACTACATATCAGTACCTGATACCATATTTGATTAGTTGATGTTAAGAATCCCTTCGCTCCTTCTAGTCATGCCTCCCTACCTATCATTGTCGGTACTAGTTTCCAGGAAGGTGGAAATATCTTGACTCTCATTACCCTCTCAATGAGGAGTCTCAGATAGAACAGAAAGAGTCCTCATTTCTTTTTTATTCCATTGGAACCCATAACATTCTACCTCAACACAGTTTCATGTTATGGTGTGTCTTACTATGTGATTGTTACAGTTTTCAGTAACAGTCGAAGACCTCCGAATTTGATAGGCCATCAATACCTTTGAGTTGTGGGCATTCAAAACAGTTGTTCGTTCTTCAATCGAGATCTATTTCACTTAGTAGAACCATAATTTTCCATTATTCCCTCCCTCGAGGGCATTGCAAATCTCCACTTCATCAACAAATTTCATTTACAATTATAAATTTTTAGTTTCATGACATAAGCACGGGGCATGCCCACCTCATTTGTAAAAAGATCTTTATTCCTTTTCAAAGAAAAATTAGTTCGAATAATTTTTTCCTCTCCCTTCGATGGATGACCCTAACAATTCCTCTCTATATTCTCCCCAACTCTTCTACACAATGAAATCGTAGGAAAAATAAAAAATTATGTATTTCGACTATACATATTCTCCTAACCTCACACATCAAGGGGAATTTCCTATGACCAAAAAATTTCTCACAACAATATAGGTGATGGATGAATAAATTACCAATGCAACACACTAAACAACATACCTCCAACCTTAGTAGGATTCATTCAGAAAATCACAAAACTATACAAATGGTTCCTTAAATTTATACACAGTCTTCTAAAGGCCTTTCTGTGCACATCTACACGGGCTAACATTGCGAAATTTTTGCAAATTGTGTGGAGTGAAAAAATGTCCTCGAAGAAACTCACACAGATGTGGAAATGACACATTTATGATTTTGGATGGGCCTCACCCACTTCCATCTTGAGTGTACAATTACAAGACACCCAAATCCATGTTGAAATCTAGCCTTGGGGCTATTCAAGGACTAGGCAGGTACCTACATGAGGGCCCCTATTCACACTACAAACTAGTTTTATAAAATATTGTATCAGTCATATAAATAAAATCTTGAGGTATGCACCAAATTAAGAGTTTATATGTATTGTTATGTTGTTATAATTTCTCCTTGAGAATCCATATTTCTAATTGAAGATTTCTAACATCCATAGCAAGAGTCGTTCTTCTCACCTCTTGAGAAGATTGGTAGATAATTATTCATCATTATAATTTCATTGCAAGAATATAAGGATCTCTATATTAGGGACCTTAAGGGCACTCCTAAGGAGGAAGAGGGGAACTCATAAGTTCCCTATATTTCTACAAGACATTATCAATAAAAATCTTATCCATTGGTAGTTATCTCTTGTTCCTATTTTTAGTTTTTCATTATCAATTCATGCACATTTTTCTTTGTTATATTTTCTTTTTATTTATTATTTTATTTACTTCTTGGTTAACAAACTAACAATTTATTGTGATATATTTCTAGCTTGACAAGGTATCCTAAGCGTTGGTTTTCTTCTCACCCAAGTGGAAAAATCAACACAATAATACCCTCGAAGGTAATTTCCCACCTACTCCTACATAATTAAATGAATTTCTTTGTTGGCTACATGATAGCTCTCTCATGGGAGTGGGATATTGGGTGAAACATGATTTTCTACCACAACATCCACCTCGTGTGCCTCAAGAAATACAAAAAGCGCTTGGTGATCATCCTGCTCTCCAAGTGACACTCGATCTGGGGGATCAAAGATACTCTTTTATTAGTACCTATTAATATTATTTTTTCTTGAGTCATATAAAAAATAAATCATTTTACCCTTACTATGTAACACTACCTCATTGGATTATAACACTAACTCATGGGATTCTAACCTCTTGGAGTTTTCTCCTCTCCAAATTTGTTAAGAAAGGCTTTCTCGAAAATGTCCAAACTCCTTATGGATCCAGCTGGAAGATTGTAGTACCACATGGTGGCCTTATTTTCAAAGGTGTAAGGAAATAACCTACATACAATGTCTTGTTTTTCAACATTCATGATCCATACTACTAGATAAAAAAAAAAAATATGTGATCTTACATAGAGCATGCCTTGTCTGGGTCAAATCTAGGTAATAGCATTTACGGGCATTTGGGAAATTTATGCATGAGTCCGAGTAGGTTTAAGGATCCTTGAGACATCCATGCGATAATGAGATTCAGATTTCAAACCATGTTGGGGTTTAATCCGGTATCTTATTCATATTCAAATACATATATGGGGTCAGATTCAAGGTCAGAAGATGGAGGAGTGGAACCTAGAGGAGTAGGAAGAATTTGTTCCAAGGGATTGGGTACATTCTGTAAGGATAATTCAACAAAATACTCAATATATTTGATTGGAACATTGGACTAGGTAGCAGGTCTATGAGTATCTCACCTCCTAGGTAGTGCATATAAAATAGGAAAATGACCAATCAACTTGGCCAAGGAAGGTGTTATTCATCAGGTTTTGTTAACATCAATGTGTGGAATGGTGTAAAAAGTTTCAAGAGTTTTTTCAAGGATTCCAATGGCTAGAATTTCCAAGATAGGGGAAACGTCTTCGTAAGATATTTCTAGTTTAGTATTTTCCTCTAAAGTTGGGAAAAGATGTGTCTATGGGTCAATGTGAGTGTAATTATAATTTTTTCCATGCGTGTATCAGATATTTCTGGTATCCATAAAAGTTTGTCCCTCCTTCTAGTGCCAAAATCTATTGACATGAGGGAAATTTCATTCAACAAATAGGGGTTCTCCCTAGTGTGAGGCCCCAATTATACTTCACACCATTTGTATTAGGATGCCCATCTGAATTTTGTCCCATCTTCCATTACTAGTATGATGGTGGATGAACGGTTTGTGGTGCGAAGGGATGCAAATGAAAAATATGCTAATGATGGAAATAAACCTATTTCATCCTATCCTATCTAGGAAAAATTAAAACTTATAGGTGAAAAAATAATAGTGTTAGTAATCCCTATACATATTCCTCATTAATATAGTTGTAAAAGAATAGAGAGGTTTAACAAAGACATGAATAAATACATGATAGGATAAGTCTTGTACATTAACTCATACATGCATATATATTCACCATCTCAGATTATTAATAAAAAGTGAATAGGAAATACTATGAAATATATCCATTCACAAAAGAAAATTCTATTTATGAAAAGGAAACTCTTATAGTGCTTCACAACAACCAAACATTCCCCAAAAATAGTTCACAACAAAATAACTATAAGAAAGTATGCATTTTTCTCTGTCAAAATGGCCCTAAGGGCTTCTCACTATTATTTTCAAAAAAATAGTTCTCTCAAAATTACAGAGTTCAAGAGACTCTTCAAAATGGGTGTTCTTTGGCTTTTATAACTTAATTTGGTAATTTTTCTTGATACTTCTTGAATTTCTCAAGAAACAATTACAAACTTTTCACCTTTTATATTTCCTTTCTTTCTAACTTAAGAAAACAAATATGATGACTTCAATTTCAAATTTTATTCTATTTCTCTCCTTTTCTTTTGTCCCTAATGTAGGCATCCCATGCTTCATGATATCTAGTAATAGAAAGTATTATGTGGTATAGTAGAGACTCTAGGGAGACCTCGTGGGCTGTAGAATTTTGGGAGAGAGTTTTTGTGTCTCTCTGTAGGTTGGGTAAGAAGTCTTGGATCATAATTTATGCTCTAGATACTTTCATGAGGTGCTCATCCATTAAGGAATATGTTACTATGATAGGGATATCTATATCCATTTCTCTAGCTCGCGTGTTTTCTTCCAATTCGACATGTATTTGTTCATTTGTTCTTGGCTCTTGTAATTCTCCAAATCGGGGTAGATGACATTTAATGGTCAAGATGACTCTGACCTTGAGAATTTTAGACATATTCCCATTAATTTATTTAGTTCCTTTTCCAAATTTTCCCATGTTTCTTGGAAATTTGTGAGAGAGACATAGGTGAGAACACCTTCCCAAGTTGTCATTCGTGGTAATTTTTCTGGTGCATTTGGGTTGTCTATTGCCTAGTGCTTCATTTCATATAAATATTCTTTGATCATAGTGAATTATGTTCTTTTGTCCTAGGTTTTTATTAGTGATACCTTAATTTGGGTTCTTTTCATGTAGAATATTGATACTCAACATAGATTTCAACGGGCAAACTATGGATATCATTCCTTATGTTGTTGCACTTACTCTGAATTATTGGATGTTGGTTCTATATTTTTGTATAATCACATATCTTATTCCATAATTTTTATCTTTTCCTTATATTCCTCTACTTCATACATCATGATCCTCAATTATTTTTCAGAATCTTGTGTGAAGGATACACTAGATGAAGAAATTGGCAGGATCTCATCTTTAATATTTTCTACCACTGCTTGCTCCATGATTATTGATAATGGGTCCACTCCAATTACTAGTATCTTTCTTATTTTTTTTTGTATGTCAAACATAAAGGAGTTCAGGTTGGCTACCGTTCGAGCCTTTGATGGAGTATATGCACCCAGTCCCAACCCTTTGATGGAGTTCAGGTTAGCACCCAATCCAATGTTTTTTTTCTTTGCTTCCTCCTCCTTTTTTATCTCTGCCTATGTTTTTAATTGGTTCTCTTCTTCTTCTTGACTCTTTTCTTGTGCTTCTTTGGCACTTTGCTCATCTTCTATTATTCCTTTTTATTTAGAATTTCTTCCTCTTACTAAAAGTACATAATGGTAGGTTATTTATATGCAATGGATTTCTTCCTCTTCCCAAGCATCTAACGTGTAACTCCATCTATATTTGTGGTTGTTGCAGTGGGTATTGAAGATCTTTAGGGGATCATGCCTACATAATGTTTCTTCACCCAAGTGGAAAGAGGCCAAGGTGTTCACTTTTTCCTGATCTTCTTTAATGTATTTGAATGAGTAAGAATGAACCTAGAGTGGGTGAGATGGCTAGATTGATTTTTTGTCTCTATTTAGTGTTATGCCTACCCCATGTATTACCATATGTTAGGCTATCTCTTGTAGAAATAACATGTTAGGGATGAATTTTGGTATAAGATGAGGATCTTTGGTGGCCCCATAAATCTTGATGTATGTGCCATAATAGAGTAGGTACCAATCACCTAGTCTCCCCACAATAGCATGATATGTATATGTCAGTAATGGCACAGGTGAGCACAACAACAGTTTCTATAGGGGAGTCTAGAAATGTTCACAAATTTTATGGTAATCAAGACAATACTTGTGTTCCCATGACACTTTAAAATAAATATGTATGTATGGATCGCTTGGTTTCCATGCCCAACCCATCCTTGGGTATGTCTAAATTACACACATCATGTCAAGTATGTATGATGACATGTGGAAGCTGGGAAATTTTCTAGGGGCCATCTGTTTGGTGGAATTGAGTTATTTTTCCAGTGCTGAGGATTAAATATTTTCCCATTTGAACGATGACCTGGAGGATGTAACATAATGAATAAGGGTTACCCATGATATCTTTAAATTTAATGAAAAAGGCTCCCCATAGAGCCGAGATAACATGGTCACTCCATACTAGTATGGTAGCCTGAGGGAATTTGTAGGATACTCATTAGAATACCTAGTATTGAAATGTTTACCTAGTTTATAACAACTCTTCAAGAGATCCCTAGGACTGTGGCTAAAATGTTTCACCATTTCCTCATCCAATACCTTTTACCCTTCATATAAATGAGAGCAGGAAGTGATTATTAAGGACTAGAAAGAGGAAACTTGAGACTCAATCTATCTATGGTTCCTCCACATACCCACCTCCTTTTTTGATAAAACCACTAGTGCATAGGTTGGACACGACAAGAAACCCACCACCACATCACCATTTTCACGAAATTCCAATTCCATCTGCAAAAGATCTGGGTGGTTCAAAGAATTCTCAACCCTACTAAACCAACAAAACCACATTGGGTGAATAACTCTTTCGATGAAAATTTGCAAAGAATTCAACATACCCTAGCTTATTCTGGTGCAGGAAAGGAAGGTTTGTGGAAGCATGGGGGTTACCATTGTTTTTCCTCATTCCCCCTTTTATCCATATCTTTTATAAAATATTCAAAGATTCAAATAGAGGGATATGAATCCATTCAATGGGTTGGTTACAAGGATAAGCCATTCATTTTAAAATGAATTAAAATAACCATAATTCCTACAAAAATAAAAGTGGTGTTATGGGGAGTTTGGAGGAAAAATACCCATAATTTTTGCACTTGAGATTGAATAGTGTTAGCAAACAGAGATCAAATTCTGACCTCGCTATCTCATCAATGATATTTTTTCTACTAGTGGATTTTTTATCCCGTTAGTGAGAAATGGTGAAAGAAAAGGGTTCGAACGAGGTTAAATACATTTAGTGGGAAATAAATGGTGCAAAAAGGTAAAATATCCATATGAATCGATCAGTTAAATCATGTTTATGTCACAGCTTTGGAAGTTGTCATTGTGTCAGTGAGTGTAACACATCCAACCCCCTAAGATGCATTAGGCTGATTGGATTTTCAAACTTTCTCTTCCTATCCATTACTCTAATTTTGATTCTAACCTTATGATCCAATTCTTCTCTTTGAGAAATTTCCAATGATTGTAATTGTGCTTAATTTCGAGCTCTAGGTAGGAATTTATGCCCCTCTAAAGCTCCTTGAGCATTTTACTATTTATGCCCCTCTAAAGCTCCTTGAGCATTTTACTTATGATGATATCACTTTGTCCATGTGAACTTGCTTCACATGTGTTAAATGACATCATTGGTCCACTATCATCGATGTGGACCTATCCTGCACCTATTGGCTGGTGTATCCTACAATTATACCCTTGGACACAAGTCTTCAGGCTTCCAAGGTTTGTAATTCTATCAGAATTTGTTTATCATACAAATCCCATCAGAATGACCAACTCGTAAAGCTATTAAATCTTTTTGAAATCCAAAATCCACAAGACCATCAGCCCCCTGCTATTGGGATATTCATGGCATGACAATTCTATCATGTTCTCAATTCCTTATATGGTCTGAAACCCTAAACCTTATCGGGAGCATGCTATTAAAAGATCTTTGTTGGATAGGACAACTTACCAAGTCACGGTTTCCTCCCAAATTCCACAGTTTGCAATACTTCCGAACATTCATGTTTGGGCCTTTCCATTCAGATGACAATTTAATGTATTCATAGGTCTTATCAAAACCTAAATTCCAAAATCCTATCAAACCCCTTCCATAATAAAGTTGATTTCCCACAACTCCCTGAACAAGCCCTTCCAAAATAAATCATCTGATAGATAGGATGATCCAGATCGATCGTGATAAATAATCCTTATCCTTTTCAGGTGCAAATGTGTTTGACTAGTAAGGACACTTATTTCACCCTGAATACACTATGAAGGACACCTATCCTCTTCCACATGTATACTTCCACCTGGAAATCTTTGATTCATCCTCCCTTGCTAATGTGTACCCAATGACAAGCCTCCACATGACACTTAGTTGACGTGGAAATTATGTCACCATTTTCTAATGTGGCATTCTCTTTCCAAATTTGTCCCTTCCAAGAAAACATGGTCGTCCAATGGATCAGATGACTAGAAATCTTGTCAATCTATGGCCCAGATCCAAGAAGGTTTCCAAACTGCATGATATTTAGTCAAATCAGGCTCTCTCCTTCATAAGCATAAATTACACGTGGGAATTTCGTATTAGGTCCTTTTGAAGATGCTTTCCTGAGAGACCTCATGGATGAGATATATATGATCTAATGTTCCATATTCATTTTAGGTGAAAAGATGCATCAAGAGAATCTCTACAAAAACTCAAGATCACTATTGGTATTTCTAGGCTGGTTCTTTTGAAGCTTCCTTTCCAAAGGATCCAACGAATAAGGATTTACCAATCTAAAGTACCATAATCAATTTGGGCTTAAAGATGCGTGGAATTTAACGCACCAAAATTACCAAGCGGGCCTTCTCGAACCCGACTTCCAATGATGGGAGAACACCAGGTCACAATTCCACATCCAAACCTGACTTTTCCAATAAATTATATCCTTTCTGACTCTGCATACTAGTTGAGGGTTCTAATAAGTCAAGGTTCACATATTCAAGATCTGGAAATTTTAAATAATTCCTTTTTTTTTAAATCCCTAGTTTGGAATTATGGATATCATGCTTTCTCTCGGTATTGGTTCCATTTAATAAATGCTTTCTTCACCAAGCCACCGTGAGCTCCACCTTTCTTGATTTCTCGATGTCCCTTCTCACTTTTTGCATATTTTTATAGGATTTTGGCCATGCAACCTTTATACGTTTAAGATAATAACTTCCCAAGGAATTCGGCCTTAGATTTGTGCACCTCAATCTTCCAAATATGGATTTTGATCATAAATCCTCTATGGCTCATTCCCTTTCTTTAATTCATAAAGAAACTTTGAAGGAAGGAATATCCATACTGTAGCTAACAAATCAAGAATTTGAGATCCAAGGGAATTAAATAATTCCCTAAAAACATAAAATCTTCTCCTACTCTTATATCCTCAATTCCTTAGCCCACAAAAATGATTCCACATACATTCCTGGCACTACTCAGGAATTTTTAGATATAAGATTTAAGATGTCGCCATATACCTTCAATAGAGAATAACCAGAAAGAATATAATATTGATCATGTCAAGGACTTAAAGCATGGATTTCTTTTTATTTATTTCAGTCTTCAAGGAGACAATAACCATTATAGAATGCAATGCATACAAAAAGTAAAGAGCATACAATCAATTCCATATCACTTAGTCTTTGCTCATAATTCATGGATATTTCAACTAATGAATTATGTATTTTCATAAAATTGTAATTACATACATGCACACATAATTTTTACAAAGAAAATGAGAGCATATTAAACGACTTATCTATTAAACTTTACATCAGTCAAACCAACTGAGGGTGAACAATTTTCCACCCAACCATAAGCTCATATGCACTAGACCTCTTTTCAATCTGGCCAACCCCATGCTAGGCCATGATACCACCAAAGTAATGTTTAGTCTCTTATAGAAATTAATATGGTAAAGGACACTATCCTTCACAAAATCCTATTGGCAAAAATCCTCTACACTCACCATGCATAGGGCCTCCATGAGTTTTCTCAGGTTCTTTTTCAACTGTATTTTTATCTCATCTAGGGATTCCTTTCAATCACTCAATGTGCATCAATGTCACTTACCTCTCATCCCAAGTTGATTTTGGGTCCTCTATCTAGCCACATGCATTTCCCTTGGTATGTCTCTTTGTAAAGCCTCTGTCTCAATACCATGTGCCTTCCTTTCCAGCATGAGCTCCACCTTCACACATGCATTGCATACTCCCCCTTGTGTTTTTTCCTCTCCTATGCACATACTTGTGCGTTCTATCCCTTCTCCAATAAGGTTCTTGAGTTCTTCTATGTATATGTGGTTGTCAAAGATTCCCCATGGATGTACTAGTATTCACTCCATGCATTTACATTGGGAGTACTTCCTCAACTACCCAACCATACTATTCATTAATGATTGGATTTGGAATTAGGAAAAGGGAAATAAATAGTTATTTTCCAAAATAATTCAATAGGGTGGCTTGGGTCTCTGTAACATATGAATCCCCTCTATACCCCCTTACTAATCCCTCTCACAGTATCATGGCTAGTATTGTGCTCCACCCATCAATCAATTGTTGGATTTATTTATTAAAAAATAATGCATTTACAGTGTTTATATCTCATGGAATGGTAATAATATTTCTATGTTGAGATAAAACCATTTATAATCAAAATTAATTACAATTTAACCAAGGGATTAGAAATGGGGTGTTACATCGAGAGGAAGCTATTTTTTTTCCAATGTATCAGTGATTAGATTCTATCTTATCGTTAGTGTATCAATGAACAAGTGTTATCTTCTCGATGGTGTATCCTTGAATATATTCTAATTGTTGGCCCATGCGTTAGTTGTTGAATGCCTTCTCCTCACTAGTTTATAGGAGACACAAAGTGATCTTGTCACAAATAGAAAATGATCTGATTGTTAGCGAATTGGGAAATGCAGTCTTGTGTATCGGTGTTAGGAAGCGATCTAAGTGTCGAAGAAGATTAAAAGTCGTTCATTGTGTAGGCCCAGAATGTGCATTTCTCACTGATATCGGTCATATCAACTGAGGATGAGGATTCCCATCTGATGTATCGACAAACAATAGATATTTATCACCAATACATTGTGTTTCAACAAGTGAGACTGATCTTCAAAATTTTCAAATGAACAAGTTTGGAAGGAAAAAGAAAGAGGTTTGAGCTTCAACACTTGCAAAAAAGAATTTGCAATTTTTCTAGCAGTGATAAAATCCAAAGGGGGCACTATTTCTTCACTTCTAATAAATGTTTTCAAAGTTTAAGTAAATAAATTAAGATAGGGTGTTGTTGATACAGTATCCCATCCTATGAGTGCATGTATAGTCACTAAAAATCCTATGGAGTAATGCAATTTATCTGCCTAAATTACTAAAGGAATATTTGGAGTGCGCATAACATTCTAACTTCAAAGTTTCAAAGGTTGGTGGGTATCATTATTTAGGTATTTTTTAAGTAATTGACAATAAACCTTTGCAGTAACGTCCACAAAGGAAAATCTCAGGAAATTTCTAATTGTGTAGGTTTGCACGTCTATTTTCATTGTAAATTATTTCTTAGTTGTGTTGAAGCTAGCATAGCACACTAGGGCACTTAAGTATGTATGATGCACCACAAACCAATTAAAAAAAAAAACGATACTTGCATTTATCATTAATGCACCAAAATATCAAGCAAAAAAAGGAGTAAAATTTTGAATTAGTAAAAGTGAGTTTAAAAAAGTAAAACCTAATCCATATTCAACTTTTTTCCAAAAGTTAGAGGGCTTGTAAGTGCAAGTGAGATACTAGGGAAGACTTTGGAGTTGGCATATTTTTCTTAAGAGTTGAATTTGCAAGGCATCAGTATAGGTCACATACAAATCTGTAAGGGAGAAATTTAAGGTAGGAAACTTCATTCTATTCATCTCAAATTTTCCCTCAATTGATTCAAAAAATTCCATAATATTTTGTTTATTCCTATTATTATTTATAGTGTGTTTTCAATAAACTAGAAGGGTTTCATAATTTTACCTTCAACACTACAAATCTTAGTTTTCTTGTTGCTTGTCTTTTCTTTTATGTCTCTACAACATTAGCATTAGGGACTTATTCTCTCTACTATTTGAAAATGAGAATTATTTTAGGAAATGGACATTTATTGGCTTTCTATATTAATTATATATTGGGACTTAGGTATCTATTGGATTGGTACCACTCACTGTATTGGATCCCAAACCCTATCTTTGTTACTTTTCTTTCTTTAAACTCTTTCATGGTTTGCAATGCACATTGTATAGTAACCATGCATTGATGTGTTTTTCTTTAAAGTTCACCATTGTATTTTTTCTTATTTTTAAAAATGTTGTCAAGTTCATCAATGTGCACTGTATAGTAAATGCACATTAGTGTGCATTATTGTATTAAAAATACTAATGTTTGTTACAAAAATGTACACACCACCTAACTCGGAAATAGTTTTATCTTGAAATTATTTACTTTGTCAAGTCATTTTAAATTTTAATATAGAAGTAATGTATCTGAGTTATATGTAGGTTTAAATAATGTCTATAGGATAATGCGTGTCATGTGAAGAAAAAAATGAAAAAACTTGGAAAGATTGTTCGAAGTCTAAGTGGGAAAAAATGTAAAATATCTATGTAAATGTTACAACGAAAGGAATTATGTGGATAGAAAGGTGATCAATATGAGGTTTTTCTTTTATTTTTTTACTAATTCTATACTTATTTATAATAATTGCTACATTCCTCAAACAATCAATTCTTTATTTGTTGAATGTTGTTTAGGGATCGATGGTGAGGGAATAGAAGGCCATCTTAACAAGATAAAAATTATGAAGGATGTAAATGATGATGAATTTGTCCTTAGTTCATATAGAGTGGTGTTGGAATTTAATGAGAAGTGAATTTTTGTTTGTAAAACTCTAAGGGATATGGTAGAAAGAACATTTATATATTATTTCTATTTACAATACAAAAGTCAATCCAATGACTCCAAGAATCATGTTATATATAAACTATAAGAAGAATTTCCCAAGAAATGGTCAATGAAACCTATGATACTTGCAATATAATAATAATAATAATAATAATAATAATAAAAAGAATCATTTAAATATGTATTATTGCTAAACATGTTTTTTGTAATATGCACACACTAATCCAAAAAGATGAAATTGTTCAACCAACCCAACCTTATTTAGAACTTATTAATGTTGTACTTGACCTTTCAATTCATTGAGGGAGAGAAAGTAATTGATTGCATAGATAAATCTTGATGGTTTCATGCCATAGAAAATCAAAATTCTATCAGACATGGATAATCACTACAGTCCAATCATTAGGCTAAGGGACTACTCAGGTCTACTTTCTCACCCTACCTACCTCTCATTTCATTGGGGGATCCACTTTCACATTTCTTGTTGTTCTCTAGATCATTTTTTCTCAATTTTTTCTCGTCAAGGGACTAATATCCTTACTTATAATTCATTTATTGGGGGTACAGTTTATCACTTTCTTTGGGCTAGTCAATTGATAGTGTTGAAGTTGTATCTCCCCATCCATATGTAAGGTAAGGTGTAATGTAATGAAATATAGGGGTAATATATCTATATTGAAAACCCCTTAAATATGTATTAAATCCACAAAAAATGATATTTTTAAGATGGGAGATCATAGATAAACTAGTGTGGTATATGCTTGTAGTCATGAAAGAGAAGGTTGGTTCTAAACCGATAGGTGTTTGATTGGTTGGTTGGCCTAGGGTTCAATAATATATCCCACCCCATAATATTATTGTGATTCTATTATAAACAATGCATATAATAAGAGACCTTCAAAATAAAAGGGATATTTATAATAAGGGGTATAGAATCTATGAGCATGGGGTTTGCTGGTTGGTTTACTTATTCCATTCCTACCAATCCCACTTTGACTTAATAGAAAAATTTATACATATTATAGCATAAATGATTGGATGTAATAATAAGCGATCCTACATTTTTTATTACCTTCACCCCTACTATTATAATAAGGGAAAATTTATTTATTTGTTACTCAAAATTAAATGTATTTTGACACTTTTATCTTTTAATTCTTGTAGTTACACCTCTAGATTCACTTGTGAAACCTACCAGAAAAAATACAATGTTTCATATATAGGAATTAGTAATATTATGAAAAAGGGGCCCTTGCCCACAATTTAAGGGCTATTTAAGGGGATACAAATGAATTATGTATCCTCAACCATCTCAATTGGCTAACACTAGGGGGAAATACAAGGGGGAGGATATTAGAATAGTTAAATTTAGGGTATTTATATTAGTCCCTTCTGAAGGTGTAGAGGGACTATAGAGATCGATAATTCGTTGACTTCATATT
>CBVK0100099507.1:1640-24726 GCA_900067695.1 Picea abies | reverse complement strand
CTCCCTGGTTTCTCTAGCACTAACTAGAAGGAAGCACCAACTCCCTAAGTGTTTCCAGCACCAACTGGATGGAAGCACCAACTTCCAATCATACAAGCACCAACCTGTATAATAGAGAACAAAAGTTCTCCCTTGCACCACCCTGCCACCTTGGTTTCTCTGGCTGCAACTAGATGGAAGCTACAACTCCCTGTGTTCAAGGACCCACTTGAACCTCTGAGGATAGCAGTCCTCCCTAGCACCTCCCAACCTCCCTGAATTATAAATATTTGCTACTAAAACTTATTACAATGATATAATGTTCAACAATGGCTTACCAGACTCATCATTGTTCTGCTAAATTTCATTGCTCTGTCTGCCTCACTGCCTTACTGCACACATGACTTGCGCTATTTGTTCTTCTGCTTGTTATGCTCTGTGCGCCATGTCCATTCACTGCACAGATCCTCTTCTGTTCAATTCATCTGCTGCACTCTCCTCCTTCTTCACACATGAATCACCTTCAATAACAGCAACCACAGAAACTCCAATACCTACAGCAACCCCATCTCTTCTCTGTACCGTGTATTTATAGCTTTTGTGCACCTTGTGCATGCAATGTTCACAATGCCTCTGCATGCTGACTCTGCGCCAATCTCCTCCACATCTCAAGTGCTCTGCGTGATCATCATCGCGACTCTTCAACTTCTCTGGCAGTTCAACCCCTGTATCTATCATCACTAGGTGTTATGCTGAGATTCCTTTTTCTCTCTGGCAGTTAAGACTCTTCGTCTTCTCTGTTACAGTCGAGCTCACCTTCTCTGTTTCATTTACAGCCTCAATCCCATCTAGCTGTCAATCGCCTCCATGAGTCATCTTCATTCCACTGGTAGATTCCTTGTAACTTATGAGCTCCTCTGGAAATCACACAGAAGTCTCTTCGCATCCTCTGGTAGAAACCATCAATGGTTTCTAGCAGTTACACTGTGAGGATCAATATTAGCCCTTCGATCATGTTCATGTTCACCTGCACCATTGGATTGATTCCATGGGATTTTGCATTCATTTCGGCATTTCGGCATTCGACAATTCGACATTCGTGTGACCATGCATCTCGACATTCCCAGTCACGATCCCCAAAATGGAGCTTGGTCACTCTAGCTCTTTCCTCCATCTCTCGCTAATGTGACCAAGGGCTGTGACCACAGCCTTATGCATAAGGCGCTTTCACGATTTCACATTTCATGAGTCTGGAGGTGAGGCATCTCGACTTTCCAAGTCGTGATCCCCGATACCCCAAAATGGTGTGGGATCGACGATCCTGATCAACACTTGATCTGACGGCTCAGATCATTTCGCGATTTCGCATATCGCGATTTCGACATTCCTGTGGTGAATGTTCTTGTCACTTCCAAAACCTGATCCATGAAACTCCGTAAAGAATTCATATCAACGATCCAGATCACATCTTGATCTGATGGTTGCAATTACATCGTGATTCCGCATATCGCGATTTCGGGATTCTTGTGGTTATTATTCTTTGACATATCCAACACTCGATCCTCGAAACCCCGAAAGGGACTTGGATCAACGGTCCAGATTCTATCTTGATTCAATGGCTACGATTAAGTCGCGATTTTGCACATCGCGAAATCGGGATTCCTATGGATGATATTACTTGACATCTCCAAC
The DNA here is from genome assembly GCA_900067695.1 of Picea abies. NCBI lineage: Eukaryota > Viridiplantae > Streptophyta > Pinopsida > Pinales > Pinaceae > Picea > Picea abies. The sequence continues at coordinate 23,055 of CBVK0100099507.1, read as the reverse complement.
TCTCGATCCCCGAAACTCTGACATGGTGAAAATCTGTTGACGTCACATGTGTTGAATAACTGCCACATGTCACCCTGATTCGTGACTTACATGTGCTTGAAATGTTGAATCAGTTTGACACTTGTCATTACCTGGTTGTGCCACGTGTTCCTAGCTTACGTGGTTTGTTGACATGAGTCGGATCGACGGTCCAGATGTGATCTTGATTCAATGGTTGCGATTAAATCGCAATATCGCATATCGCGATTTCAACATTCTTGTTGCATTGTTTTCTTTGCCTCTCCATGTCCCGATTCGCAAAAATCTGAAATGGACTGAGATCAACGGTCCAGACCTGATCTTGATTTGACGGCTGCGATTAGGTCGCGATTCCACATATCGTGATTTCAGCAGGTTAGGGAACCCCGTTCCTTTGACTTTCCAGTCAACGACATGACGATATTTCGCCACGTGTCCTATGGACCCAATGTTTCAGATCTTGTCATGATTTCGGCACTTCATAGGCCTTCTTCATGCTGGATCAATTGTCCACATTCCTTGGTGGTCTGACGGTCAAGATCTTTTCGCAATTTCGCCACTTCACCGTGTGATTTCTCGACACCTTCAAGTCCCGATCTACAAGACCCCGAAATGGAGTCAGACCAACATAATTTGGCCTTTTGCATTTCATCTCTTCTTGCACTTCGCCTCTTCTTCAAATGGTCCAGACCTGATTTCGCCTCTTCTTTCACTTCGCCTCTTCTTCATCCCTAGTGCACACCTATGCACTGCATTCGACTCTGCAATAATTCCTCCTGAGCTTACTTTGTTCCTGTTTTTCCATCGATGCACACTCTGATCCTACCATCAATGACAAGATCACTTTGCCTATTAAACCTACCAACAATCCTCTGCATTATCTCTTCTGAACTTATCGATCTTTCTCTACAGCTTCTTCCTAAAATACTTATGATGCCTATCTGTTACATTCTTCCTGTACTAATTCCATCTTCACTGTTGTACTTGCCATCAATGACAAGCATACGCTACCTGTTAAACATTTTCCAACACAGTCTTGATTCTCAAAGTCTGATTTCTCTACGGTGCTTCCACCCGTAATTCATAATCTATCGACACATGGTCTTCTTGAATCAAACGATTGAGATTCACTTCAGGTTTCCGGGGTTTGGGAATCTCAACTCTCAACTTTATTCCTTCCCTTGATTTTTCTCGGAGTGTTCCAACCATAGTATAGGATATGTTGACGTGTGTCCTCCTACAGATCGACAGTCCTCAGCTCCTTCGAGTCTCCGGACTTCGGAGATTTCAAATCTCAACTTTATCTATATCACCTTTTTCCCGGAGCTGACAATCCGGTGACGCATTTTCCTTTCAGATCAACGGATGTGATCCTTTTGCATCTCTGGACTTCGAAATTCTCAAGTCTCAACTGGAAATTCTTGAAGTGAGATTTCTCTGAAATCTTAGATCAGTTGAAACATACTCCCCCTGACAATCAATGGTCAAGATTTGTCTTCGATGATTTTCACCTTCTCCCCATCCAAAAACTTCTAAAGTTGTGTATCTCACGCCACCTGTCCTCCTCGACGATGGATGACCCCAAAACACTTCGGGACTTCGGCATTCAGGACTTCAGGATTTTGGGCAAGTGTTGGTGGTAAGACTCCCAAAGTAAAACTCCCGGAGTGACATCACTTGATGATGTGTCATGAGCCGAGTGTCTTCCACATGTCGCTCAGATTCGTGATTTCCACGTACTTGGAATGTTGATTTCATATTGACACTTGTCATTATTTGGCTGTCCCACGTGTCCTTGCCGATGCGGTCTACCATATGTCCTTGTTGATGTGGTCTGTTGATGGGGTTCTCCCTGATCTAACAGTCATCACATTTTCTCCAGATTCTATGCTCCTTATTCATTTCGGATTTCAGGGTTTGAGTAATTCAACTTTCAAGTTGCCAATTCTTCTGTAGTGAGATTCCCCGAAGTGTAACTTCCTCACAACTTTTAACCTGAAACAAATGTTGTTCATTGCTCAAGTTTTTAGATCGATGGCTTGATCTATCTGCGATACTGGTTAGCTAGCTTATCATGTCCTTCCACTTAGAATGTTCCAACAACTGATAGATATTCAGGTAATTGAGATATCAGATCTCAACCCTTACTTATCCTATCCTTCCGTTAATTCAATCTGATGACTGACAGGTATTCGGATAATCGAATTCTCAGATATTTTTAGCTTATCTTGTCCTTCCACTAAAAAGTGATCCAACGGCTATGAAGACTCTCAAAGAAGATCCTCGATCAAGGATTTTTATCCTCATCACATTTATGTACTGCCCTTTCCCTTCTGATCTTTGATCTCTGCATACGGTTTGCTTCTCTTCATGAGCTTATGATTTTCCTATTCGCTAGCATTGATGTTGTTCTTTCCATCAATGACAATCACACTCTTCCTATAAAATATGCCAACAATCTCCCCCTTTGGCATTGATGGAAACCCTAAAAGGTTGCGCTATTCTGCTTAGACCTCCAACTGTATCATCCAGACCACACATTTTCTCCCCCTTTGACATTAATGTCAAAGAAAACATGCTCCCCCTGAGTTGTTGCAGTATTTTTCGGAGGTATCAGATATTCAACCAACACATACTCCCCCTCACAGGATGGACTCTCTTAGGTGAGAGAAAGGATGACACCCAACTTCTCATGAAGATATTCAAATGGTTTTTTGGCTAGGGGATTAGTAAAGATGTCTACAATTTGTTATGTGGAAGGAATATAATTCAACTGAACAACTCTGTTTGTAACCTGCTCTTTGAGAAAATAATAATTTATTAGTATATGCTTCGTCTTTGAATGGAGAACAAGATTCTTCGAGACACTAATGGCACTGGTGTTATCACAGTGAAGTGGAATGGGATTAATATAAGTTACCTTCAAATCTGTAATAGTTTGTATCGTCCATAAGGTCTGAGTGCAACAAGTAGCAACAGCAATGGACTCTTCCTCTGTAGTTGATAATGAAGTAGATCCCTTCTTTTTACTAATCCATGACACTAACAAATCACCTAAGAAGAATGCACCTCCACTGATGTTCTTTCTCTCATCCAAACAATTTTCCCAATCAACATCTGAATAAGCAATTAATTGAAAATTTTAATTTTTAGGATACCAGAGACCATAAGTCATTGTACCCTTCAAATATTTGAATATCCTTTTGACAACTGCTAAATTAATTTGTTTAGGAACAGACTGATAACAACCTACCATTCCAACAACTTGCATTATATCAGGATGATATGTTGTGATGTACAAAAGACTGCCTATCATTGATCGATATGTTCTTTGATCAACATCAGGTGAAATATCATCTTTACTGAGATTGCAACCAACCACCATAGGTGTGCTCACAGGTGTAGAATCTTCCATCTGAAATCTCTTTAACATCTCCTTCAAATACTTTTCTTGAGAGATAAATATCCCTACAGAACTCTGATTGATTTGTAAACCAAGAAAATATGACATTCCTCCTATCATGGGCATCTCAAACTCAGTCTACATTGAATTAGCAAACCACGAAACTGAAGGTTTATTAGTGAATCCAAAAATAATTTCATCTATATAAACCAGAACAACTAATAAATCATCACCTTCAGACTTAATGTATAGATTATTGTCAACAATACCTTTCTTGAACCCTTTGTCCTGTAGAAGTTTGTCCAGTCTATAATACCAGGCACGTGGTGCTTGTTTCAGTACATATAATGCCTTTTTCAACTTACACACATAGTCAGGATTATCTATCAATGAAAATCCTTTAGGTTGCTCCACATATACTTCTTCTTCTACATATCCATTAAGAAATGTTGACTTAACATCCATATGATATACTTTAAAGTTTTTATGACATGCATAGGCAAAAAACATTTTGATGGCTTCTAATCTTGCCACTGGTGCAAAGGTTTCATCAAAATCGTGTCCTTCAACTTGTGCATACCCCTTACAGAACAATCTAACTTTATTCCTAACAATTTGTCTTTGTTCATTCATTTTGTTCTTAAACACCCATTTGGAGCCAATTACATTCTTATCTGTAGGTCTAGGAACAAGCTCCCAAGTATTGTTCTTCTCAATTTGATCCAGTTCCTCATTCATTGATTTTAACTAATTTACATATTTACTGGCTTCATTAAAGTTCTTGGGTTCCACCATGGAAATGAAGACTATATGTGATTGCTCGGTCTATTTGATTATCCTTTTGTTGGTTTGCACACATTTTTCTTTCTCACGAATTATCTGACTTGCAAGATGATTCATTTGAGTAATTCTAGAGGAAGGATTTGAGGTTGTCTGTTGATTTGAGTCTGCCTAAGTATTTGTATCTTCATCTGACTCAGAGTCTACTTTTTATGATTCTTGGCCCTGTTCATCTTTAGCTTCAACAATGTCCTATGTAGTAGAATCAACATTGCTCACCTCTCTTAGTGAGACTCCTTCATCAACCTTTAAATCAATGCAATCAACTAATTTATGCAATCTTTTATTAAAGCATCTATATCCTTTACTATTGGTAGCATATCCTAAGAAGATACCTTCATCTGCCCTGTCATCATACTTGCCAAGGTTTTCATTATTATTATTTATGTAGCACTTACTCCCGAAGACTTTGAAGTGTTTGATTGAAGCAGGTATTCCATACCACAGTTCATAAGGTGTCTTGTCACTCTGTGGTCTAAGGTGGGCTTTGTTAAGAATATGGATTGTTGTGTGTATTGATTCTACCCAGTAGGTTTGACCAATGTTCTTCTCATTCATCATTGACCTGGCCATTTGTTGAACTGTTTTGTTTTGCCTCTTAACTACCCCATTTTGTTGTGGAGTTCCTGGGATTGTGTATTCTCTCTTGATCCCATGTTTATCACAGAATTCCTTGAAATCACTTGACATAAATTCGCCTCCTTTGTCTGATCTTACAACCTTTAATCTATTGTTTGTTTGATTCTCAGTTAAAGCCTTAAATATTTTAAATTTCTTAAATGCTTCAGCTTTTTCTTTGAGAAAAGCAACCCAAGTGAGTCTGGAGTAATAATCAATGATCAACATAAAGTAGTTTTTCTTCCCTGTGCCTTCCTGTCTTGATGGTCCACATAAATCCATATGAACTAATTGGAGTGGTTTCTCTGTTGAAGTAGAGCTCTTGGATTTAAACTATGTCCTAGCTAGATTTCCTACTTGGCAAGGTTTACACACAAAATCTTGTGGCTTTGATATTCTTGGAAGATCTTTTACTGCCTCAAGATCTTTGAGATTGATTAAGTGGTCAAAGTTTAGATGTCCAAGTCTCCTATGCCATAACCAAATTTCATCATGTTTGCTTAGATGGCACTCTTCTCTATCTTCTTTCAGCACATATACATTATTGTTTTCCCTTATGCCTTTAACCACCACTTGTCCTGAGTTTACATACTTTATCTTACAATCTTTGAAAGTGAACATCCTGTCATACATTTGACTTACACTAAGCAAATTATGTTTCAGCCCATCTACAAGCAGAACATCCTGGGCTTTTCCTTTTCCATTACTTTAACTCACCATCCCTTTACCCTTTATTTTACCTGGTTCATCATTTCCAAAGGTCAAATTTCCTGTTTTTCTTTTACTTATAGACATAAACTTATCCTTGTCTCGAATCATGTGCTTGGAACATCCACTGTCTATATACCAGGGTTCTTTTTGTTTTTGAGCTGAAAGTAATAGACCACATTTTTCACTATATTTATTTTTCCATGTGCTAGCATTTCTAGCTAAGGGTTTTATCCTTGGATCTGCTTTGTAATTATTCAGATGGAATTTTGGAGCTTTGTGGCCAAAGTTAGGACAGTTATAGCATTCGATCTCAATATTCAATAGGTCAAATTGATTGGTGCAACCTTGTCTACTTATTGGTTGTTTAGTTCTATGTTGCAAACATTGTTTGTTTCTTGATCTCCTCAGTTGCATGTCTCTAAACTTAATTTGACAATTTGCAATCTTATGACCAAAATTAGAGCAGTAAAAACAGTATCCATGGAAGAAATTTTGGTACTTGAATGATGGTCTTTTGCTTGGCATTTGTTGCTCCATATTTTGATATCTTTTTTTTTTATCGGGGATCATCTTGTCTTTATTATATTTTGGTGGCAGAGTACTCACATGGTCGTATTGTCTACTGACTTGGAACTTCATCATCTTCATTGAATCTTTGTTATTTGGTTGTTCGTTACTTCAACCACTTACATAGCCTAAACCAGTCTTCAACAAAGGAGATCTTTGTTTGCTCAGAATGTCATTTATTTATGTTGAGGCTTTAATTCTTGGAATATTTTGGAGATACAATGCTTTAAACTTCTCCATCTCTTTTCTGGTTTTTACTACCTCTTCTTCCAAGTATTCACATCTTTCCTTATTTTCTGATAACTGATGTTTCAGAATGTCCTCTATTTTCTTTTCCTCTTCTAATTCCACTTTTAGAAGGGAAAAGTCTTCATCAGATTTTTTACTGTCTTTCTCAAACTGTATCATCAATTTTTTTTATTTTTCTTCTTAAATATGAGTCTAGCAATTTTTTCTAGAGCATTGATTAGTTATCCTTCCAATTCAACCACAAATTATTCATCATCACCATCAGTTCTTGTGATTGTATTATCATAATCCTCTTTGGCCATAAGCATAAAATCATTAATCTTATCTTCAAATGCAGAATCACTATTTGTGTCTCCTGAAGAGTCATCATTGTTTACACATAAACTTTTCTTTTACCAAATCTCTTGGATTTGTACTTCTCTTCACCTTCAGCATTCTGATCCTTCTTCTTGTGTGGACACTTAGATGAAAAGTAACCTATATTTCCACAGTTAAAACATTTGAAGGGCAACTTTCCTTGGTACATGCCTGATCCTTTATTTAGTCTTCTCACAAATTTTGCTTAAATCTCATCAGGTTCAAAATCCTCATTATTATTTGCTTTAAATGATGCTTCTCTAGAGGTGGTTTTACCTTTACCTATCCTCATTTCATAAGAAGTCAGAGTTCCTAGGAGTTGGTCAATAGACAAAGTTTTAAGATCATTCAGTTCTTCTATTGCATAAACTTTTGGATTAAATCTATTGGGCATAGATCTTAAAATCTTCTGAACTAAAAATGAGTCTTCAATCTTCTCACCAAGACCCTTCATGGCATTCACAAGCTCCTCAACTATTAAAAAATATTTACTAATTGTTTCATCCTCATTCATCTTTAGTTGTTCAAATTTCAATCTATGTGTCTGAAGTTTGGCACCTTTTACTTTCTCATCTCCTTCATAATTGATAATAAGCTTATCCCACATTTCTTTAGCAGATTCAATATGCATGACCTTTACAAATTCAGCTTCTTTAAGTCCACTCAAAATAGCATTCATTGTCTTAGCGTTGAAGCCAAATTCTAGCTTGTCATCCTTAGAAGCTAGTACAATTGACTTTACATAACCAGTCTCTACAACATCCCAAACATCAGCACCCAAGGCCATGATGTATGTTCTCATTCTAACCTTCCAGAAGGAAAAATTTGTTCCATCAAACATCGGAGGATTATTGGTTGAAGTTCCTTCATGGATTGTCCTGTTTAAGCTTACTGATCTACCTTTAAATAAAAGGAACCCGCTCGGATACCAATTGTTGGAATGACCAAGACAACTAAGAGGGGAGGGGTGAATCAGTTGTTATCATGCTTAAACAATTTTATGCCTATTAAAATATTATTAACCTTCTCCAAGTGATCATCAAGATTATGCAAGACTTGAATAGCAGAAATAACACACATCAATCAAACATATGATATACATAGAGACAGATATTTCACGAGGAAACCCATAAAGGGAGAAAAACTCTTCTTCTTCGAATGATAGGCAGTCTTTTAAGTTCTGTACATCATATTTCTTTGAGCACTGACTCAAAATGAGGCTAAAACCTCTTCTTTAATAGATTGCAACTTGCTGAGAGAACCAACTCTATGGTTTCTCTCGCACCCACTAGAAGGAAGCACCAACTCCCTGAGTGTTCCAACACCAACTTCCAAACACACATGCACCAACCTGTATAACAGAGAACAATGGTTCTGCCTTGCACTACCCTACCACCCTGGTTTTTCTGGCTGTAACCAAATGGAAGCTACAACTCCATGTGTTTAAGAACCCACTTAAAACTCTGAGGACAACACTCCTCCCTAGCACCACCCTACCACCCTGAAATATAAAACTTTACTTGTTGTGTCTCTGATATGGTTTGTTACAGCTCCATGTCTCCTCTGCCTTCTTTAGCTTCTATGTTATGTTTTACTTCTGCATCTTTCTGCTTCTATGCTCTGCCCTTTTTATTCCTCTGCACAACACCACTATGTTTAGCTTCTCTTCAACATTTTATGCTTTGTGTTGCCTCTGCATTCTCTTCACTACGCCTCTACCTACCCTTATGCATAACTCTCGAGAAATCACATTATACTCTATGTTCTGCATCTCTTTCTCACGACGAGTCATCTGTCTAATCATCATTCGAACTCTTCATCTTCTCTGGTGATTATTTTGAATCTGTTCATCATTAGTGGGCGCTATCCTAAGATTCTTTGGCTTCTTTGGAAATCGCAAGTCTTCATCTTCTCTGTCAGTTACAGCCAGTCAATTATGGTTTCTTTGGCTTCTAATCCCCTTCCTTCACGTGACCATCAACGGTAAATGTTATCGCACAGTTTGTAGCTAGGTCAAATGGCTAGAAGATAGAGGCCAAACTGGCATAACATGAACCTACCCCACCCAATGTCACCACGATGGGGAGATTCTTTCTATTTAGGGAGGTTAGGCCCAGGGGAGACGTCCCCGGTAACCTGGGGTTTTGAAGAGGCCAAGGTATAAAGGTCAAAGTCAAAGTCCCTCTTCACAGGTTACCACCAAGATCAGATAGTCCGACCAAACAGCCAATAATGAAGTGTAGCCCCAAATGAGAACACCTGCCCAGAACAAAACAATCGCAAAACAATATATGCAGGCTATAATTCAATGGGTTAGTACTTCATATAACTATCTGATTCAATAGATTAGCAATTATAACAATAGATATCAATGAAATCAACGTTTATCAATATAGCAGTGGAATAATATCAATTCATCAATAAATACCGAGATGATGTGGCAAACAATATATTTAATCAATCCTTTAGTCAATAAATGCTCTTAAACCATCATCTAATTGCTTATCAATAGAAAGTGTTGCATCAAGATGGAATAACCAAGTATGACTTCAGCCTTATTAGGGTTAGTTAGTTAGTTAGGGTTTCAAATTCAAGAGTTGTTTCAATCACTTTCACTTCAACGTTTGTTATAACCCTAAATTGCACTATCCATGCTTACTTGGCATCAGGCCAACTCATTGCCCTTCATTGCCAAAGCCATGCTGAACAGACTCTTCAAAAACCTCCTAAATTAAGTAACCCGCGCTCTAACCTACCACTAGGCGCATTGGGACGCTGGCAGGCCTTCTTTAGCATGCGTTGGAACGCTGGCTAGCCCACTACAGCCCGCGTTTACCTAACAAAGGAAAAAATCAGGAAAGTTTCCGCCGGGATGAGAAGCTTTTTGTCAGTTAACTGGAACTCCCAGCCATGCATGGCCGAGAGTTCGCCTAAAACCCTAGCTCCTTCTAACCTATAAAAGGAGGGGTAGGGGCACTATTCAAAGGAGGAAAAAATCATAGCAAATAAACTCTGCCAAATTGCCAAGTCCGTTTTGTCCCAACCCTTTAGCCTTTCCTCAAGCTTTAGGAGAATTCAAGAAAAGTAGTTGGAGGACAAAATAAGAGGAGGAGCCCACGACCAGGATCGAGGAACGGTGGCCGGTCTCTAAAATCATTGTAAGTTGATTCATATTGAGATTAATGAAAAAGATACTTTTCTCGTCCCAAATACATGAGTCTTATCTACGTTATTTGATTTGTGTTTAATCTCTAACCCTCTAGTAGATCAGTAGCATGCATGCGTAGTTTTGTCTTGATTGCAGGAAAGCTTTTTGGAAGGAGCAGCAGTAGCAAGGGGATAAAAGCTCAACGGAGGATCTACTTCAACCGTCGATAAAAAGGTTAGTTGATTCTTCCCATGTTTGCATGAGAAAAGGGGCTTTAGATTGGGGTAGAAGGTTAAAAGTTATTTCTGAAGGGTCATGATCTGCGTACAAGTTTAAAGCCCTAGATTGTTAGTCCGTAGGGTAGAAAAACCCCACAACAGAATTGGCGACTCCGCTGGGGATATTTTACTCTTAGGGTTTTCGGATTTGGTTAAAAATCTTTTGGGTAGTTCAAAGAAGTAGAGTTCCAGTTTCTTTGCTTATTTGTTTTCTGTTAGTCAAAGCTAGCAGGGAACCTGGTTATCAATACCAGTTTTCCTTGACTGACGCTTGACAGTTAGTCTCGGGACACACAGAGGTACACGCGGCCTGCAGAAGACCTACACGTGTGTGACCCGCGCCCTAACTTTCTACAGCACGCGTTTGCCCACGTGCTGCAGTGGTTTCAGTAGCGTGTAGTTTTCAGGAAGCTCGAGAGGCAGTCTCCTCTTCCCTGTCAGAATTTTATCTTCTTAGGGGGCTTTCTGGATACTATCTAGGTCTTGATTGGTTTATTGTCTTGTGTTTCAGTCTGCCTTGTGGTGTTGTTTTTCTTTACATTGTTTTTCTTTTTGCAAATCTTTCTTTTCTGATAAAGTGATAGCATCTAAGCCTTTTAGAGACTCTAGTTGTCAATACCAGAAGCCTTTTTCAGGACTAGACTGTCTATGTGTGATTTTATCTCAGTTTTTATACATACCCGCGGCCTGCTTAGGTTTAGCGCGCAGGTACCCGCGCGCTGTATTAGCTCAGCACGCGTTTGCACGCGTGCTGTCTTGGTGACAGTCGCGGGCTTGATTGGTAGCTTTCCAGCCTGGGTAGGGGCAGTCATCCCCTCCTTTGGCGAGAAGAGCTCCTCTCAGGGGTCTAGAGTCTGGGGCTGCACAGTCAGCAGGTTAGGGCATTTCACCCTTAGTTTGTGTTTGTTATTTGATTTTTTGATAAGAAAGACAAAAGAGAAAAAATATTTGTTTGATGGTTTTTAGGCAAGTGTTAGAATCGGTACTGTTTTGATTGCTTTGTTGCATTTTTGTGCCCTGATTCTATTTGTGATCTACGCTTTAAGCCAGAGTTTTGTTTTTTATTCTCTTGGTTTTGTTCTTGTCATCATTTTTCCTTGTTGCCTTATTGTGCAATAAAATAAAATAAAAATTCTTGTTTCATTTTCTTCCTGATTTAAAGATTGTGTTGTTGCATCAGTAGCTAGGAAAGAAGTCTTTTTGCATAAGTTTTTGCAGTGCATGTCTAGTATAAGTAGCTCACAGATCTGAGTGAAAATCCTTCATATTTACTGCATGAAATCTTAGTAATTTTGAAAAGAAAAGAAGTCTTTTTTACTGAAAATTTGTTGGTTTTGCATTTTCGTAAAAGTTTGTTTCCAAGCATTTTTGTTCATTTTGCTTTGAGTCTTTTTACACACCATCAGTTTCACTTTCGCACTTTGAGACTTAAAAAAGCCCGTTAAAAGAAATGCTAAATAAAATCAAGTAGACTTTTTTGTTTGTAGGGTGCATACACTAGCTCAGGAATAGGGCCTTGGAATAGGTTGGAGAGTAAATTCTCCAAGGCCACCCAAACGAAACATTGGAGTCTGTCAATAGGGAGTGTAGAAGTCCAGTTACGGAAAGTTATTCAAGACCCCCCTCTAACACAGGGGCTAAACACAAGGTCGCGTAAGGAAAGGTAGTGGAGATAACCCCTCCAAAGCTAGACCGAGCGTTGCGGAGAACACATATAGAGGATCTATTAAGGGATTCCGTCGTTTGCATTTGCCACGGAGCTTTGTGGGTCTCGAATCCGTTCGAGTTCCTCAGTCGTCTTCCAGACCATTTTCTCTTGATACCCTTGACAGGTTTCGGGCTTGATACCCTGCTCATTGTGGACTACCCGACTGCCGACTATACCCGCCCGATAGCTGTTCACGTGCTAGCAAACTAGTTGCCAATATTTTCTAGGGACATATACAGGTGACTACGGGGGTATACCGCGGTACCTAGGATAGACATCGGACCAATGCTTTGCAGAGTATACCCGGAGGGTGCTTCCGTATTCGAGTTGCACTTGCACCGGTAAGTTGCTCTAGTGTTGGTTGTTGTAACTGTTCTTCAGACTAGTTTAGTGCTTGCTTGATTTATCTTCTAGGGGCTTTCTTTCAGTGTGTGTTATTGTTTGTTCATGTAGAATACCTTAGCGTGTCGTGAATATTCTCACACAGTGGAGGATTTAGAGCTCTGCCGGTCACGAAGGCTTCTGGGCCTGCCGCCGGTTATACTGGAGCCACCCCCGCCACCATTGAGGCGGAAGCTAGACCATCAAGGGTCTTTCGAAGCAACCGGGGCTTTTGAGCCCGAACAACCCCTGGAGGAATCAACCGCTAATCTTGGCATGATTGAAACCCCAAACACTGATACTTGGCCGGACATTATTGTGCTAATTCAATTTTACAAAAGCTTGTCAGTGCCTAACCCAGTGATGGAACAAATCACTTCCTCTGGGATGTCTTCCATTCCTATCGCTGTTACTACCACAGGTGAAGCTTCTCCTAACTTGCCTTTGTCGGCGGTCTAAGCCACCATGGTCTCGGCCACAACTACGTCACACAGTGACCCGATGCCATCCATTGCGGCAGCCACACCTCCTTACACACCTAGTGCGACAGGCGCTCCATTTTCATACGGTATGCCTAGTTCAGGTACGAGTCCTGCACTCACTTCTTCCACTTTACAGACTTTGGGTCTGGGGGCAGGGAGATCTAACGCTCCTCTGCAAGGTCAACTCGGGGGCATTCCTGTCCCTTTCAATTCTTTTCCTTACACTGGGGGTCATATTCCTCCTTCGTCCCCTTCGCTCCTCCTTCGTCCCCTTCGCTTAGTGGATTGCATCAGCAGTCCGCCGGGCAGCCTGCACACACGAGTCCACTTGGAGCCGGGAGTCAAGGAACACCTGCGCAAACTCTTCTGGTAGGTTTGTCGCCATTTGTTTGGAACAGGATGGTTGGTAATAACACTTTCGCATCTGTTGCTTTCCCATCAGGGGGCACACCCATTTTTGGACAGTCTACGCTGGCACAGGGTATTATTCCTGCGCTGGGGGCACATATACCCGGACCTTGGAACTCAGGACAAGGATCCGTTCCTTCATCTGGAATGCCATTTTGGGGTAATTCTTTCCATAGTCAATGGAACCCTGGACATGCCTCTATGCCTCTCCCCATAGGACTGGCATGGGGGAATCCTTCCCAAAGTCCGTCAAATACGATGAACGCCCAACATCCTATGTCCTTCATGGGGAATTAGCAAATGATGTCTCCTCAAATGCAAAACCCTTACGCTGGTCAGGGCCACGGTTTCTACCAGAACCCGGGCCAGCAGCCAAACTTTTCCTGGCAACCTGGTGCAAGTCCAACTCCAAGACCCTTTTATCCCAGCTATCAGCAGCAACCTAAACTACCTTTCTTGGTGACGTTACACTTGCCAGATTTAACACGGTTGTTGAATGATCCTATCTGTCACGATCCACGTTGGCCTCTTATGCCGACGAAGTTGCCTTCGGACATCCCAAAGTTCGAGGCCAAGCCTAATGAAGATCCAAGTGATCACGTGACTACTTTCCACTTATGGTGTTCATCTAACTCACTGAAAGATGACTCCGTCCAGTTGCGATTGTTTCAATGCACTCTGATTGGGAGTGCCGCGAAATGGTACATAGAGCTTGATTGTTCACGATATTCCTCTTTTGGTGAACTAGCGATGGCCTTCCTCAACCATTTCCAGTTACCTGTGAGATACGACGCCGGCACAGAGTTGCTAGCTAATTTCGAGCAGACGTAAGTGGACCATATCTCGGATCATATTCGAGAGTTGTGACACCAAAAGAGTCTTATCAAAGTACCCATCCCACCAACATTCCTGCTTGAGTGGTTCCTTAAGTCTTTAGTTCCGCGGTTATCCAAAGACGTCGCGACTTCAGGGGTCTTCTCCGAGGAAGATGCCATCATGAGGGCTCAACAGTTTGAGCTTATTTATTCTCAGTCTGGTCTATTGTACACCATCCTGCTGGATGCACTAGGATCGATTCTGGACAAAACCAGACAGAGAGCTGGACCACATGCCGATGGCATCGTTGGTTCGGCACAAACCAAGCCTGCTGAGCAATTGAAAAAACAATTGCAGCAGTTATCTATACAACACTCAGCGGCCAGCCAGACTACTGCTTTGGCTGCTCCTCCTACTCAAATGTTGAAAGTACACTCCGTACAGACGACTAACCCAAAGGCCAACCAGCAGCCCGAAGGGAAGAAAAAACAACGCAAGAAGAGTAAGGGGGATAAGAAACCAAATGATAATGCTGGCGAGGGCACCACAGAAAGGAAGAAGGCAAGGTATCCATGCAACTTATGTGCGGAAGACCACCCAACCCATCTATTCCCTCAACTTGCAGAGGCCCAGAAGTTTGTCATGCAGCAACAGCAAGCCGTGTTGACTAATCCCTTTCAGCATGGGAAAAATTTAACTCAAGCCTCTGCAAGTGCGGAAGGGGGCAGCCACGAAAACTTCCCTCCCCCAAACAATCCATCTTTTGCAAACGTATATATGGTGAAAAGTGACGCTTTTATTGCGACTAGAGCTCACGACTATAGCAAACCAAGCACCTCTGAGAAGGGCAAAGAAGCCGAGATCCCATCTCTTCCTCTACAGATCGAGAAGATGTTGGGTGAGACAATGACACGTATCCCAAAAGGTGCATTTAAACGAGCTTCTAATAATCCAAACGCAAGGGCCGCCCAGAACTACTCTGTGGTGGAAGATTTATCCCAAACCCCTTGCTCTATGTCTGCTTTGGAAGTCCTCCAAAGTTTCCCTACTCAGAGGAAAGCCTTGTTGACTGCTTTAGGCTCTACTGAGACCTGTAACCTGGGTACCATTATGTTAGATACGACTGACTTGAAACCTCGTTTGCATTACCACGTCGCGTTTCAGATAGTAGTGGCTCACCCACGAAAAATTTTACAAGAAATATCTTCTGCACGGTGGTAGACGAGGGCGCTTCAACTTGCGTTATGTCATTAGCATGCTAGAAATCCATTGGTCAACCTGAGTTGTCTCCTTCACCTACTCTCCTCACTGCGTTCGATGGTCATTCCTTCCGACCGCATGGCATCATTCCTTCTTTCCCAGTACAGTTAGGGGGGAAGACCGTGTGCGTCGAAGTAGAGGTAGTTGATGCCCCCATCGACTACAATCTATTATTAGGTTGTAGTTGGACTTATGCAATGCAAGCGGTGGTCGCTATGGTTTTCCGAGTCTTACTGTTTCCACATAAAGGCCGGATAGTGACTATTGATCAGTTGTCCTTCTCTCGACCTGACCCAGCCTTGGGGGCATCCAAGGTTCCCATGGTAGATAATCCTCAAGCCGGTGTCGTCAATGTAGGAGTTGGTTTGTGCCCATCTTTGATGGGTACCTTCGATTACCGATGGGTACCTTCGATTACCCACCTCCTCAAGGCGATGTCAAGTTTATATCGACTCACCACGAGGCTGAGATTTTCCATGTTTCGTTTCGCACGACTTACTTTCAGGATCCATGGCCTCTTCCTTCCCCATCAGACACGATGGATGCGACAGGGCATGCGGGCATGTCTACGCCCTTGTCAGCCGCTGAAGTAGCGTACTCTCTGGTTCAGCAAACTTCAGCTACTCCTGATCCAATTCCCACACCAGAGTTGGATCCACTCCTTGAGCCTATCTGGGCTCAGGATTCTCTTGTCAACACTGATTCATTAGATTTAGTCTTGCCTTCAGACGAAGCCATAATCGATGCAATGACTGGTCCAGACAAACCCTGGGAAGATATTCATCACAGATCATACTTCCTCCCAGAGTTACACCGAATCGAGGCAGGAGAATTCACTACCACCATGACAGGAGATCAGCCTTGTCCCATTAACCTCTTGTCTACACAAGATATTTATGCTGAGGGCAATATGGCGACTATCGCTGAAACGATACCTATCAATATCTCTCGAAACCCCAACTTCGTGGAGAATGTCTTCGTCAGAGCGGATTTCTCCCCCGAAGAGATTCAGATTTACACGGATCTTTTCAAAGAATTCTGCGACGTTTTTGCTTGGTCTTACGAGGAAATGCCAGGCATCGATCCGAAAATTGTTGAACATGAGATCACTACATATCCGGACGCTAAGCCTGTTCAACAAAAACTTCGTCCATTTAATCCTAGGAAAGAAGCAGCCATCAAGGCTGAGGTTGAGAAATTGCTTAAGGCAGGGTTCATATACCCTATTCACTTGACTCAATGGGTGTCAAATCCCATGCCAGTCGATAAAAAACAAGGCACGATTCGTGTCTGTACCGATTTCCGTGATTTGAACAAGGCATGTCCAAAAGACAATTATCCAACTCCATTCATCAACCAGATCATTGATGAGTGTGTCGGTTGTGAAGCCTTTTCGTTCATGGATGGTTTCTCGGGCTATAACCAAATCCAAATCAAACTCGAGGACCAACACAAAACGGCATTCATTTGTCCGTGGGGTACATTCGCCTATCGAAAAATGCCTCTTGGTCTCAAGAACGTTGGAGCCACTTTCCAGCGGGCCATGTCTTTTGCATTTCATGACCTCAAACATATAGTCGAGGCATATCTAGATGATTTAGCATCACGCTCTCGCAAGCGAAAAGATCATCCTACGCACCTCCAACTAATCTTCGAATGTTGTCGCTACTTCCGGATTCGCTTGAATCCCAACAAATGCAGCTTTTGCGTCACGTCAGGACGTTTGTTAGGTTTCATCATTTCAACAACGGGGATCATGGTTGATCCTCTTAAGGTGGAGTCAATAGTCCAGTTGCCCCCCCCACGCACAATTTTACAACTTCAAAGTCTTCAAGGCAAGGCGAACTTCTTACGATGCTTCATCGCCAACTATGCCGAAATAACCAAGGTCTTCATGCGTTTACTGAAGAAAGACGTTCCTTTCCTCTGGGATGAAGCAGCACAGTGCTCTTTCGACGCATTAAAACATGCTCTTACAACAGCACCTCTGCTACGGCCACCAAATTATAACAAGGATTTCCTATTATATATGGCTGCTGCAGAGTCAACCATAGGCATGGTTTTAGTTCAAGAAGATGATTCGTTTTCTGAATACATGATCTATTACCTGAGCCGAGGCCTCGTAGGACCGGAACTTAACTATACCCATCTCGAAAAACTTGCGTTGGCAGCAGTTCATGCTGTTCAACGGTTCCATCACTATGTTTTTTTTCGCAAGACCACCGTCGTCGCTGTCGTGAATCCATTTCAGTACATGATGACACGATGATTTATCGGCGGAAAAATTAGTAGATGGATGGTCATCCTCCAAGAATTTGACTTAGATTTCGTTTCAGTGAATTCTAAGAAGTCACTGGTCTTCGCAGAACTTATTTCGGAGCTTCCGGTTGAGTCAGGTGACGTTGTGCCTGAGGAATCGCCTATCCGGGGTGATATGTTTTTGATAGAATCATCTGATTCCTGGTACAGAGATATACTGATCTATCTCCAGACTTTGAAGTTTCCTACCTCTGCTTCTCGTGATGAGCATCGGCGTATACGCCATCGGGCCAAGAACTATCTTATACTTAATGATACTTTGTATCGGTGAGGTGTAGATTTTATTTTGTGTCGATGTCTCACTCATGAGGAGGCCGTCATAGTGCTCAACGATTGTCATACAGGAGCTTGTGGCGGTCACTTATCTGGGTTGGCAACAGCCCAAAAAGTCTTACGAGCAGGTTACTTTTGGCCCACACTTATCAAATATTGTATTGAGTCGGTCAAGAAGTGCCATCCGTGCCAAATCTTCTCACGGAAGATGAGGGCACATCCAGCTCCTATGTTTCTTGTTATCACCGTCGGTCCCTTCACCAAGTGGGGGATTGATTACACTACCTGCAACCCCCCATCAGCACGGGGGCATCGCTATATCATTGTGGCTATCGACTACTTCACTAAGTGGGTCGAAGCTATGCCGATGTTCAAAGATGATGGAGAGACTGCAGCTCTCTTCTTATTTAACCAGATCATAGCACGGTTCAGAGTCCCGAGAGATATTGTCACTGACCATGGCAGTCACTTTCAGAATCAAATGATGACTGAGTTAACGTCAAAGCTTGGGTTACGGAAAGAACACTCATCACCTTACTATCCCCAAGCCAATGGGTAGGTGGAAGCTGTTAATAAAACGCTTAAAACAATGCTACAGCGAACCATCAACTCAGCCAAATCCAATTGGCATTTGATGTTATACTCAGTATTATGGGCTTACCGAACATCAGTTAAGACTGCAACTAGTTTCTCACCTTTCCAACTCATTTACAGGCTGGAGGCGGTCTTGCCCATTGAATGTCAAATTCCATCTCTGAAATTGGCAGTACAGTTATTGCCAGACACTTCTCCACTAGAAGAATGGTTAGTACACCTTGAGCAGCTTGATGAACAGCGCCGCGATGCGGCCCTGGCCAACGAGGCTCATAAGAATAGGGTTAAGTGTCAATATGATAGGTCTGTTCGTCCTCGGGTTTTCTCTGAGGGTGACCTTGTCCTGGTTTACGACCAAGATAAGGACCCCCTAGGGGCAAGAAAGTTTAAACCCATGTGGTTCGGACCCTTCATTGTTAAGGAGGTGTTAAAAAAGGGCGCTTATCATCTGGTCGATTGTGAAGGGAATGCTTTGGCGGAGCCTAGAAATGAGCTCTACCTCAAGAAGTACTACTCATAGGGTCACTGTGGGTAACTTTTTGTAACATATGTATAGTCTTTGTGCTATTAATTTCTTTCATTTCTTTTGAAAAAACGTGTCATGGACGTGTCATTAATGTTATCTTTCGTCACTATAGCAGATGTCAAGTGAGTCCGAGGTGTTTATTGGGTATGCAGATGGTGCTAGTCGGCACACGTGGAGGCTTGCCTCCGCAGCTTGGGTAATCTTTACACCACAGGGTCAGTTTTTATCTTCCGGAGGGATATGCTTAGGTGACACCACAAACAATGTTGTTGAGTATAGCGCAGTTATTGAGTTGCTTCGTGACGCTTTTTCATTGGGTATCTTTCATCTCCGGGTCTATCTAGATGCTCAACTAGTTGTGTCGCAGCTAAACAAAATATACCGTGTGCACGACCCAACTTTACACCGACGATTCCTTAGGGTACGTCTCTTAGAACGCAACTTTGATTATATCACATATTTTCATGTTCCTAGGAGTCTAAATCAAATCACAGATACTCTAGCTAATCACATTTTAGATTGGCATCTTGCTCACACATGAAGAAGATCATGATCAAACACATGTAAATACATTTTTGTACACATAATCCATAAAGACACAAAAAAGAAATAAAAACCATATATATAAATCATAAAATCCTCAGAGTACATAGATGGGCGCTAGCGCCTCAAAAAGTGGGAGCCATATCGAGTCACTAGGGCTTAAGCCCTCAAAAAATATATACATATAAGTGCTTGATGCACATAAAAAGTGTACAAGTTGGATCAGGGCATGTGGGCCCTGTTATAGTCATACACAGCCCGACCCAAACGCCTAAATAATCGGACCCAGGTCTAAGGTAACCCCACCATATGAGTCTGCATGGAGGGCGGCAAGTCCTCTATCTCGATCATGGGAACTGTGCAGGTGAGCTCGGTGAAGTTCCGCTCAATCCGCCCTAGAGCCCTCTCAGCCTCTCTTGCTGGGTGGTGCCCTACTACTACTGCTCCCCTAGCGGCGGCAGCTGCGGCCTCTGGCCGTGGACGGCGCCGGTTCCGTGCAAAATCGGCAGGCCGCACAGGTCCCACATCTGCAAGCAACACAAAGTTCACCCATCAGAAACTCTGTTATCCAAAAACATGATATATATCAAAAAGACATAAAAATTACATATGCAAACAAAAACACTGTACAGGTGGAGACTTACCCATCTCCCCTCGCTCCTCGCCAGGTGGCACTGGTATGGCTGGATCTCTAGAAAAGTTGATCCCCACGTATGGGTAGTCCTCGATGGCGGGGATCTGTCATGACAGCCAGGCAAAGAAGTCATCGTTGAAGGCCTCTACAGTCCTTCCACCACCCTGTCGCGGCAGTAATGCTGCCCATCTACATACCACAGGGAACGTCGCTAGATGTCCTCGTACTGTCATCCAAGGACTGAAGCATGGAACTTTCTCAAAGAACAATGAACACAGGATAGTCCCATACCCGAAGTTCATGTGTGTCCGCTGTCGACAAGTTGTCAGTTGAGCTTTCATGCTCTCTAAAAGTGTGGTACTCCAATCATATATATGTGCATTCATGCACTAAACTACACAGTTCATCTGTGCGCGCAATGCCTGATGTACAGCAGCAGAGCTGGTAATTCGCCCAATGAGCGATAAGATCATCTGTAGGGTAAGGCTGGTGATACTGCCAACCGGTACCGAAGAGGTCGCCTGGTTGGTCCCAGCCACACAATACTCTGCTATCAATTCCGAGACTTTGCTCGGCCCCGCAGGAAAGGTCTGGAAGTTGACAGGTTCCCCTCTCCTCGAGAGGCCCGTCAAAAAGTAGATATCCTCGGTGGTGGGCACCAAGGATTGCCCCTCTATCATGAAGGCCTCTGCGTCAGGATGCCAATAATCAACCAGGGCATTCAGCAGCCGTGGTTGAGCGCGCATAAATGGACACATGAAGAATTTCACCAAGCCACACTAC
Source organism: Picea abies (assembly GCA_900067695.1). Lineage (NCBI taxonomy): Eukaryota > Viridiplantae > Streptophyta > Pinopsida > Pinales > Pinaceae > Picea > Picea abies. Next base: position 2,139 of record CBVK0100099507.1, on the reverse strand, counting down.
GTCAGCACGGCCATCACGTTCGGATATGCAGCCGCTGCCTCATTGTCAGCCTCATGCTCCCTCTCTCTCCAATGAACATACATCCTGCAAAAATCACGAGTCAAAAAGGGGGAGTTAGATCTTGCCACATCAAATTTTTCCATCGCGCGGGGGTAGCCCGCGGGCTGTCGAGGCGACAGTCGCGGGTACCCGCGCGCAGCTTAAGCCCTGCGTGCGGGTACCCATGGGTTGTCCCTGGACAGCCCGTGTTTGGCTAGGGCCGGCCTCAAAAAGGTCGACGGCCGCCCCCAAAAGCAACCCAAAAATGCTAAAGGAAGTATTGAAATGCAAGATGGGAGAGTTTGTTCTTACTTGGTCCAAGCAGAAGTTCGTTTGGTCCACTGTAGCTCCCGAAATCGTGATATCTAGAAAAGGGGGTCTTTTGGCTCCAGAGTCAATTTCCAAATCAGCAATGGTGATAATGAGCTGCCAGCTTCTATTTATAGACTTTTTGGCCTCT
>CBVK0100099506.1:198-24740 GCA_900067695.1 Picea abies | reverse complement strand
ATTATATGATGTTTATACTTTGTATTATAAACATCATATATATATATGTGTGTGTGTGTGTGTGTGTGTGTGTGTGTGTGTGTAGTTATTTATTATCCAAGGGACGCATCCTTTCATGGATGGTCACCATATGTTCTATACATATGGAACACTCATCATTGTATTAATATATTCATATACAATATCATCTCTTATGAAAAACCAACATGTACCTCATCATGTGCACCCCTATGACTTCACAAAGAATGCATCCAAGGCTAGTGGGTAGCTCTCAAATAGATACAACATGTCCCCAGGACATCCACTACCCCACAATGCATTTGTAACTTGTCATATGCACCTTTATGACTCCACATCCATTGCATCCAAGGCATGTGGGTATCTCTCAAGTAGATACAACATGTCCTTGGGGAATCCACTACCCCGCAATGCATGTGTACCTCGTCACTCCCTTTGAAGAGGGACCACGCCAAACTATCTCTCTCATTTTCCCGGACCCTCCCGTGAGGGAGTTAAGCCCAGTCCCACTATGATATCATGTTTAATTTTCTATATGAGATGATATTGTATGTGAATATATTATTACAATGATGAGTGTTCGATATATATAGAACATATGGTGAATATCCATGAAAGGATGCATCCCTTGGATAATAAATAACTACATATTATATATATATATATATGGAAGAATGTTTTCTCGATGTTGTTCAAACATCAACAATAAGGTCTTCAAGGAAGAATGTATTCCCGATGTTGTTCAAACATCAACAATAAGGTCTTCAAGGATGCCTTCATACTCTTGAGAGAGACGACCCTAATATTTGAGGAAAAACAGATCAAATCTACAAGAGAATTTATCTTCCTTGGGCTAGTGCAATACTTGTCCCATCTCTGTTGATCTCCTTCCAAAAAACATAAAAGATATTATTAATACATCCTCATGTCTTTCATGGAGCTTTGAAACATAGTCAATGTTAGGATATTTAGACACTTAGGATTTAGTTAAGATCTACTTGGTCTAATGTGTCGTTAGGTAAAAGTGTGTTTCTTAGTGTCTTTCTTTAGTATGCATTAGTATGCATTTGTAGTTAAGAAATCTGATGGTGACAATATGTTCCCAACATAGAGTGATCTGATGGTTCATAGTATCATCGATCTTAACGACCATTGATCATTGGCTTAACACCTGATTGGTCCATGATATCTATTTAAAGAGCACGGAGGGTCATTTCCCGATGATCGATTGTGAGAAACTCTCTTGTAAAATCTCTCTGTAATCTTTTTCTTTTGCATTAATAAACTGCTCCAAGTGGTCGCATTGACTACAGTTGTGGATGTTTCCCCGTAGGGGTCTTACCACATCAAAACATCGATGTATTTATCTTTGATATGGTTGTGTGAGTAGTTACTGAAGGTGTTCATCCTCTGTTGGAATACCGGTGTTGTCAAACATGGTATCAGAGCCTGTTTGAAGACCTGCTCCTATTGTAGATCGGGATAGTGAAGCCGAGCTTCCTCATCTCCATTTTCTATCATTTACGTACATTTATGGGATAAGAGGACTATTCCATTGCATTTGAAGCACTCGTTTCAGTCATGAACACTTTTCTTTTCACTCAAAAAGGTTTATGTTTACCCAAGATATGGCCATTTCAGTCAGATCCAGAGGTATAAAGCCTGAATACGCCATTTTTAATTTTTTGCAGAGTATTATTTTGGTTTTATATTATTTGTTTCCGAGTTGCTACTCTTTTAGATTTGTGTATTATATTTTCCCAGCGCCCTGTGCGATCTCGGCAAATCAGAAACAAATAAGAAAATGTGCATTTTCTGAGTAAGCTAACCGAGATCTAACCCTTGTTGTCATCGAGAAGAAAAAAAGTTCTTGTGTGAAAAGAGTTTTTTTTAGCACGCTCTCCAACAACAACAACCCCAATCATCTTTCTAAACAATACAATATGTTTTGTTAGACCATTTGGTTAAAAGTTTCATTATTAAGTAAGAGGTCTTGAGTTCAAGTCTCTCCTTTTTGTTACTTTTTTTTTAAAGTTCATGCTCATTGTAAAGTGTATTTCACTTCAAGTATAAAAGTGAATCATTATAAGTAGCTTTAATATTTTATTTTAGAGTTATTTATTTTGCATGTAACTTTTCTTTCATAAAGTAACTTCATTGTAAAAGTGTTCCCCACTTCTTTTTATAAAAGTGGGTCACTTCATAAAACAACTTACACCACCACGTGGTCCTTTGGTTATAGTTTATGTCATTTTTAAAAAGGGCATTACTTTCACATTTGAAGTCTATTTTTAGTGTCGTCTTTTTTAAAACCGCCTAATTTTTCAAGATCTTTCCATCCAAATCATAAATTTCATTTTTTAAATCCATATTATCTACATATTTAATATGGCTTCTTCCAGTAATCTTTTGCTTACCAACACCAACTACTTCCAATGGAGATCTCATATGGAGGATTTATTAAGAAGTAAAGGCTTGTACCGGATTACCTTGGGAAAGTAAAAATAACCCACTGATGCTGATAAGAAATTCAAATGGGCTAATAGGAGTGATGAAGCAAGTGGACTAATCAGAATGTCCATCTCTCCTGATTTAAGGTTCCACCTTAAAGAAATTGATGACCTTGACGAAGACTGGGAAAAGATTGAATCTGTGTTTGATAAACTCAATATTATTCGAGCACAACAATTAGAAAATCAAGTACTAACTTTAATTTCAAGTGATTTTTCTTGCATTGGAGACTATCTGTCTAATTTTAAAACACTCAGAATTTTGTGTGAAGAATGTGAGATAAAGATGTAGGAAGAATGTTGCATCTATCTTATTCTTTCTAAGATAGGTAGTGCATATTATGTGTTTGTATCTACCTTTTATGCCATGAGAGAGGCTCTAGGGAAAGCTTATCAAAAACCCATTCTTGAGTCCTTTTGTGTTTCTATGATTAGAGAGGAAGATAAGCTTGTAAAACTTGACATGATCAACACTATAAGTGTTAATATTATGGTAGCTTCGGGAGGTATGAACCTCTATTGTGACCTATGAAGAGATTAGAATATTCCGGAAGGAAGCAAAGAAGTAACGAAAACCCTAGACGAGATGTCAGTTGTAGAAATATAATTAATATGAATTAATTAGTACCCAGAAAGAGAAGTCGGCCCAGGAAAGTCTGCCAGATTACTATAAATACAGGGCACCAGTTCTCATTATTCATATTCTCATAATTGCAGAGAGCTAGTTGTGCGCACTATAGTTGGCAGTTTTGTGCGCAAGTTTCTGGGGAAGTTGTTGCGCCAGTTTCTGGGTGGGAATATCTGATCAACTTTGGTTTATATTCTTTCTTGGTACATTAGCCTTGCTTGCCTATTGATTGCTACCAGTGTTCTTCTCTGTCAAGGTCAAGGTGCTCGGAGGGTGGCTTCGGCCTATGGTTGGGTGACAAGGGTATTTTCAATGGTAAAATGAGCACAATCCTTCATATTCTAACAGGTTATGGGCCCACACCTCCTTCATTCAGCCTAAATGCTGGAAGGAAGTATAATCGCTAGGATATTGAACTCGTTGAGGAACTACCGCTAGGGTTACTAGCAGGAGCAGCCTCCAAGACACTGCCGCTAGGGTTACTAGAAAAAGCAGTTGCAGAAACCTTAATCTCATATCTAACACCTTGTGATGGAGCATCTCGCTCAAGGAGAAGATATTCAGATACGCCCTAATTCAGCGCACCTTTTGGCTATCTCAGAAGACAGAAACGATGAAGTTGAATTTTTGGACAGTCAACCAAAGACATGAGTAAAATGATCAATCTTTTACACTACTCAACACTCACTGGAACGATTGAAGATGACATGTGGATAATCGATAGTTGTGCTTCTAAGAAAATGACGGGAGACCAAGCCAGACTCTCAAATCTAAATGAGAAGAAGACGTCGTACAAAGTAGAGCTGGGAGACAAAAACACTTACCCCGTCGAAGGATTTGGACAAGCCTCCGTCAAATTGAAATCAGGTAACCATGTTCACTTAAGCAATGTTTCATATGTACCTGGTTTAGAAAAGAATATTGTATCGATATCATGCCTAGAATACAAAGGAAAAAGAATAGCCTTCGTGTATGGAAAGGTGTTATCATGGCATAAAGACTCCAGCATAGAGAATGCTAGGGTTATTGGAAGTCGTGAAGGAAATCTGTATAGACTACTAGAATAGAATGAAGAAGCTCTCATACATGACGAAGTCAACCTTAATGATCTTTGGAATAGAAGGTACGCTGGCATAAACTATCAAGAATTACCTTTTCTCAGAAGGATGGTTGAAGGAATACCAGAATTGAAATCTACACATGAAGGAATCTGCAAGGGATGTGCCCTTAGGAAGAATATCAAGAAACCATTCCCAAGCAGCAATAACAGATCTAAGGAGATCCTAGATCTAATACACTCAGATGTTTGTGGTCTGATGCCAGTCAGATCTCTAGGAGGATCTCTTTACTACGTAATCTTCATAGACGACTATTCAAGAAATACTTGGTTATATCTACTCAAGACAAAAGACGAAGTATTCAACAAGTTTCAAGAGTTCAAAGCAGAAATAGAAAACCTCATGAACAAGAATATCAAGACATTAAGAACAGATAATGGAGGAGAATACACCTCGAAGGAATTCGTTGCATTCTGCAAAACGGAAGGGATTAGGAGGGAGCTGACTATTCCTCATAATCCTCAACAAAATGGCGTAGCAGAAAGGAAGAACAGATCTATTGAAGAAACCGTAAAATCCTTACTAAATGATCAAAGTCTATCTATGTTATTATGGGGAGAAGCAGCAATGACAACAATATATGTGCAGAATAGAAGTCCTCATCGCATATTGAAGGATATGACACCAGAAGAAGCCTTCTCAGGTAAGAAACCTAATGTGGAAAACCTAAGAATATTTGGATGTCCTGTTTACTCTCACATTCCCAAGGACAAAAGGAATAAACTAGAATCCTCGGGAAAGAAGGGGATATTCGTGGGATATAGTGAGTCATCCAAGGCTTACAGAATATATATTCCAGAACAACACAAGATTGAAGTTAGTAGAGATGTAACGTTCAATGAAAGGATGGCCTTCAGGAAATCCATCGAAGAAATTATAGAAGAAGAAGAGCTTGAAGAAAACACAGAAAACGAAAATGACAAAAAGGAACAACCTGATCATCCTATGGAGCCATGTGAAAACATTGATTCAGATATCGTACCTAATACCAAGAAACGACCAGCTTGGCTTGAAGCTACCTTACAAGACATAGAAAGATTCAAGGTTCCAGAAGGAACATTCAGGAAGAGTAAAAGACCCAAAAGATTCTCAAGATATGCAACATACATGAGGAAGCTTCTAGATGAAGAACCTACCACATTTGAAGAAGCATTTCAAAAGGGACAATGGAAAGAAGCTATGACAGAAGAGCATCAATCCATTATGAAAAAATAGGTATGGGAAATTGTACCTAGACCGAAAGAAAAATCAGTGGTAACTTCAAAATGGGTATACAAGATCAAACACGCAGTAGACAAAAACGTGGATAAATACAAGGCAAGATTTGTAGCCAGAGGGTTCTCCCAGAAGGAGGGAGAATATTATGATGAAACCTTTGCTCCGGTGTCTAGATATACTTCCATCAGAGCTATCATATCTCTTGTTGCTTCCATGGGATGGAACTTACATCAAATGGATGTAAAGACAGTGTTCCTGAATGGAGCAATTGAAGAAGAAGTATATATTGAACAACCTCAAGGGTTTGAGGTACATTCCAGAGGCACTCACATTTTCAGATTGAAGAAAGCTCTATATGGACTCAAGCAAGCTCCAAGGTCTTGGTATGCCAGAATGGACAACTATCTAACAAGACTTGGTTTCTCCAAGAGTCATGCAGATCCAAACCTTTACTATAAATTTGTGGACAATGCACTTGTAATCCTACTACTATATGTTGACGATCTATTCATAACAGGTGAAGAGTCTCTCACTATCCAGTGCAAGAAGGAATTAGCTTCTGAATTAGATATGAAAGATCTAGGTCTCATGCATTATTACTTGGGACTAGAGGTATGGCAGAAGTGTGGTGAAGTATTCCTTGGACAAGGAAAGTACACAATAAAGATCCTTTGTAAATTTGGAATGATGGATTGTAATTCCATGGACACTCCTATGAATGTGGATATAAGAAAAGTGAAAGTTCCAGATTTTGATCTAGTATATCCATCTCTATATTGACAACTAAATGGGTCATTGATGTATTTGGTAAATACTCGACCAGACATTTGCTTTGTCATGAATACACTAATTCAGTTCTAGGTGGAACCAAGACATGAGAATTGGATAGATGCAAAGCATGTATTAAGATATATTCGTGGAACAATAAATTGTGGTTTGAGATATACCGCATCCAGCAATATACAACTTCATCGATTCACAAACTCAGATTGGGCAGGAAGTGCATAAGACAGAAAGAGCACTTCAGGCATGTGTTTCAGCTTGGGCTCCACTATCATATCTTGGGGGAGCAGGAAACAAAAATTTGTCGCACTCAGCACAGCAGAATCAAAGTATATGGCAGCATGTGAAGCATGCACATAAGCAATATGGTTAAGGAAGTTAATCTCTGATTTATTTGATCAGATTCCAGAATCAACCATAATATATTGTGATAATCAGAGTTGTATAAGATTATCAGAACATCCCTTGTTTCATGAAAGTTCGAAACACTTTGAGATCAAATACTACTTTATTTGAGATAAAGTCCAGGAAGGAGAGGTAAAGCTCGAGTATATTCCCACTGATGAGCAGACAACAAATATCCTGACAAAACCTCTATCCAGAATAAAGTTTGCATATTTCCAAGAGAAGATGGGGATCATGGAAATAACTCCCTTAGTTGAAAGGGAAGAAATGATTCTCCAGGTTGGGAGGGAGCACTAAAAATATTATTGAAACATTTATCTTTGTGATTGAAAAATAGTCCAGATTGGACAGATTCTTTCCTATTCGGAAAGTGGATTGAGATTTCTGATGGACGGCTATTTCCCATTGTGGTTAACATGGGAAATGGTCCATATTGTTGATGTATCATAGACAATGACTTCCCATTGTGGTTAACATGGGGAGTGGTCTAAGGTAGTCTCTCTTCTTGAGGGTTACTCAAGAATATTGGCCCACCTCATCGGACAACGATTTCTCATTGTGGTTAACATGAGGAATGGTATGTTTTAGAGGTTGATACAGGATAGTCTTTTCCTATTGTGGTTAACAGAGGAATTGGTTCGGACATTCATTCCTTAGGTTTTATACATTCTCTCCAGGGTTCACTTTGATTAGTGTAGGAGGAATGGCCGAGGGCGGGGAATGGTCCAGGATCAGCAATCAAGGACAGGCATTCCTTAGGGTTTATACATTCTCTCCAGGGTGCACTTTGATTAGTGTAGGAAGAATGGCCCAGGGTGGGGAATGGTCCAGGTTTAGAAGATAGGACAATTATTCTTCCTTTCTTGAGAAGAATAGTCCAGATATCTCATTGTTCTATTCTGAGGGCAAATATTCTTTCAGATCTCACAGATGTGAGTGAAAGATTGGCCCAGATGATTGAATTTATTTTAACAATATTTTTCTATGCAGGTTGGCATCAGATGATTGTTATGGAGACTGCCTGTCTCCAGATAGTAGAGATATACTACTATGGTGGATTTGTTCCACTGTTTGTGACTATGTGTCACGGTATGAGTAGTTGCGTACTACCATGGATAAACACAGGTGTGTTCTATTAATTGATATTGTACCAATTGTCATAGGAGATTATCCAGTTGGATAATAATTATGGTGCTCGTGATACTACCAATTGAATGGTCTGTTGTGCTCAAGACCATACCTCCCTAGCTAGGAGTGAGTGTTAATATTATGGTAGCTTTGGGAGGTATGAACCTCTATTGTGACCTATGGTGATATTAGAATATTTTGGAAGGAAGCAAAGAAGTAACGGAAACCCTAGATGAGATGTCGGCTGCATAAATATAATTAATATGAATTAATTAGTACCCAGAAGGAGAAGTCGGCCCAAGCAAGTCTACCAGATTACTATAAATACAGGGCGCCATTTCTCATTATTCACATTCTCATAATTGCAAAGAGCCAGTTGTGTGCACTGCAGTTGGCAGTTTTGTGCGCAGGTTTCTAGGGAAGGTGTTGCGCCAGTTTCTGGGTGGGACTATTTGATCATCTTTGGTTTCTATTCTTTCTTGGTACATTAGCCTTGTTTGGCTATTGATTGCTACCAGTGTTCTTCTCTGTCAAGGTCAAGGTGCTCGGAGGGTGGCTTTGGCCTATGGTTGGGTGACAAGGGTATTGTCAATGGTAAAACGAGCACAATCCTTCATATTCTAACAACAAGTACCTCCAACAAAGCCTTAGTCACATAGCATAAAGATAAACCCAAGAATCCCAAGAAGCAACATCCTCGCTACAAAAAAAAAGCAACATAAGGGTCTCAAACCCACTCAGACAACTTCAACTCCTAATGGTGACAAAGGAGAAAAATATAAAACTAAGAAGACTGACAGACATTGCAAATTTTGCGATAAATATGATCATGATGAGTCCAAATGTTTCAAGAAGATGGCATCTTTAGAAGTCGCAATGAAGAAGCACAACATTAGTATTGATTCTACTTCTTCTTCTTCTTGTGGATGTGCACTTTTTACTTATGTTTTCTCCTTCAATACAACTTCTACTTCTTCTTTTGATGAGTGTCTTATTGATTCTGGATCATCTTATCATATGGCTAAGGATAAAGAAATATTTTCTACTCTAAATGAATGTAATAGTAAGAAAATATTTATTGGTGATGATAGATATCTTAGTGTTGTGGGATCTGGAATAGTTCAAGTAGATAATGGTCATTTCAATGATGTATTATGTGTTCCAAGTCTTTCTTGCAACCTTCTATTAGTATATCAAATCACTCATTCAGGTGAAGGTAAAACCGTAGAGTTTTCACCTCACCAAGTTGTAATCAAGGATCTAAAATATCCTAAGCATGTTCTTGCAACTGAAATTGTTGATGATATTACCAAGTTGTACAAGTTTGACAACTTTGGGTCATCATCTTTTTCATGATTTTTTGTTGCTCATAGCAATGACTTGAGCAAACTTTGGCATGAGCGGTTTGGTCATCTAAACTATCGCTCATTATAGCAAATATGTAATCAACATATGGTGACTGGACTTCCTCTTGTTTCATGCAGAGATGGTGTTTGTGTCAGTTGTGTTCTCGGCAAACATCAGGACAGTTTTGACAAACATTCATCTTGGCACGCCTCGGGCCCTTTGCATCTTTTTCACAGTGATTTGTGTTGTCCACTTTTTACTCCTTTTTCTAGGTGCAAGTATTTCTTAACTTTCATTGATGACTTTTCCAGGCGCACTTGGGTTTACTTCTTAAAACTTAAGAGAGAATTTTTTGACAAGTTTTTGGCCTACAAGGCCCTTGTAGAAAAGAAATCTAGACATCAAATTCAAAGGTTAAGAATAGATAATGGAGGTAAATATGTGAACAATAATTTTACAAGTTACTGCACTGCATAGGGCACCCAAATGCAACAAACTGTTCCATATACACCACAAAAAAATGGTGTTGTTGAGAGAAAGAACCGCACATTAAAAGAAATGGCTAATTGTATGATCCAATCTAAGGGATTAAATCTAAAGTATTGGGTGGACGCCATCAACTGTGAAAATTACATAGTAAATCACACTCCCACAAAGGATCTTAAAAGTATAAAACTAGAATAATATTGGACTAAAATTAAACCAGATGTAAGTCACTTCTGTGTATTTGGAAGTATAGCATGGGCTCACATTCATGATGACAAAAGGAAAGCATTGCATCCTAAAAGTGAGAAGTGTATATTTATTGGTTATTATGAAGATGTCAAAGTTTATAGACTTCTTCAACCACATTGTAATGAAATTATTATTAGAAGAGATGTTAAATTTGATGAAAATCTCTTGTCATGTGAGCCTAATTTGGTGATTGTGCCTTCTTCGGCCTGCGAGCCATCTTCGGTGTTTGTGCCTTCTTATGTTCCTATTCTATTTTCTTCTTTAGATGATGACAGTGAGGATGAAAATCCACCTCCACCTGCTCACCTTCCTCCAGATGAGTCCTTTGAACCTAAACCAACACCAACTCCTCCACTTCCTAGATGGGTTCGTTCAACACAAGAAGAAGTTGGTGATCTTGTTGGACATGTTCACAGTTCCAGAGGTCATCTAGATTGGGATACATCAATGAATGAAGAGTATTGTTCTTTAATGGAAAACGATACTTGGGATCTTGTACCTCTTCCAAAAGGAAGAAAACTTGTCAGATGTAAATGAGACTACAGAACTAAGTATGCATCAGATGGAAGTGTTGAAAGACACAAAAAGACACAAGGCTCAGTTAGTTGCCAAATCATTTTCCCAAGTTGAAGGAATTGACTATAATGAAACCTTTTCCCATGTAGCCAAAAATGAATTCCATCTGCCTTGATCTTTCCATTGTTGCCTCACATAAATGGGAGGTCCATTAGATGGATGTTAAATTTTCCTTCTTGCATGGAGATTTGCAAGAAGAAATCTACATGGAACAACCTCATGGATATGTCCAGAATGACTCTAGCCTTGTTTGTCGCCTTAAGAAATCTATTTATGGTCTTAAGCAAGCTCCCCAAGCTTGGTATGACAAAATGGACAGCTTTCTTATTAACACCAGATTCACTATATGCCATTTTGATCCTAATGCCTATACCAAGAAAGTAGGAAGCCATCTCATCATCCTTGTCCTTTATGTTGATGACCTTATCCTTACTGGTAGTGACTCAAAACTTTTGAACCATGTGAAAACCAACCTTAAGAAGAAATTTGAAATGACAGACTTAGGATTTTTGCACTATTTCCTTGGCCTCCAAGTTTTGCAAACCAATGAAGGAATTTTCATTTCCCAGTCTAAGTATGCTTGTGACTTTCTTTGTCGCTTTCACATGGATGATTTTAAACCATCCCCTTCTCCCTTCCAATCTGGAGTCAAGATTACTTCCACCTGTACTTCTCCCGAAGTTGATGCCACCTTGTATCGTCAATTAGTTGGTAGCCTCTTATACTTGACTCATACCTGTCCTGATCTTTCCTTTTGTTGCCCGGTATATGAAAACACCCCTTGAAATCCATTGGAAAGCATCTAAAAGGATACTTCACTATGTTCTTGGTACAGTTCAGTTCGGGATACATTACAGTTCAGAGGGGACTCCTTTATTGGTTGGTTTCACTGACTCAGATTGGGCCAGCAACCCTGATGATTGTAAGTCTACTGCAGGTTATGTTTTCAGCCTTGGTTTAGGACCTATTACTTGGGCCTATAAGAAACAACATGCTATTGCACTTTATTCAGCAAAAGAAGAGTATCGAGCAGCGGTAAATGCAAGTCAGGAAGCCTTGTGGCTTCAATAGATCCTTTAAGAGTTTAGATTCCAACAACAACATCCAACCAGCCTTTGGTGCAACAATTGGAGTGCCATCAAGCTCGCCAAAGACCCAGTTCAACATCAGTGCAACAAACACATCGAACTACATATGCACTTCATCATAAAGTTCATTCATGATCAAGTTATTGAAGTGCTCTTTTTCCCTATAGAAGATCAAGTTGCAGACATTTTCACAAAATCTCTTAAAGAAGAAAAGTTTTCCAAACTTCGATCTATGTTAGGATTTCATGAATTTTTCATCAAGGGGGGATAGGCTCTAATGCCTCCTTCCTTCTCCTATTGTGTCAATATTGTAAATCCTTCAATCCTATCCCAAGTTATTCGTAAGGGGGGATGTTAGGATATTTAGACACTTAGGAGTTAGTTACGATCTACTTGGTCTAATGTGTCGTTAGGTAAAAGTGTGTTTATTAGTGTGCTTCTTTAGTATGCATTAGTATGCATTTGTAGTTAGGAACTATGATGGTCACGATATGTTCCCGACATAGAGTGATCTGACAGGTTCATATTCTCCTCAATCTTAACGGCTATTGATTTTTGGCTTAACACCCGATTGGTCCATGATCTCTATTTAAAGAGCATGGAGGGTCATTTTCCGATGATCGATTATGAGAAACTCTATTGTAAAATCTCTTTGTAATGTTTTTCTTTTGCATTAATAAACTGCTCCAAGTGGTCACATTGGCTGGGGCTGTGGATGTTTCCCCGTAGGGGTTTTACCACATCAAAACATCGATGTGTTGATCTTTGATCTGTTTGTGTGAGTGGTTATTGAAGGTGTTTGTCCTCTATTGGAATACATGTGTTTTCAAACAATCAAGGAATGACAAGACATGCAAAATAACACAAAAATTATAACCATCAAACTTTGGAATATTATTTTCCCATATTCAATGGATCTTATTTGGGTATCCTGGAATATCCTTAATATCAAGAGGATGATATAATTCATGAATCTCTCATGTTTCCATAAGTCCTTCATCTAAAAATATGCAACTTTATACAACATATGAAAATAGGATGAAACCTTCTACAAAAACATGTGTGGAATCAACAAGGGGAATTTTTAATGCCTTTACAATGATGCTTGCTTCACCTTACAAGCATAGAGTCTTCAAAATTTTCATAGGGAAAAGCATGTATTCCCTCAATGGAGTCACCAAATGAGTATACTTAGATAAGGATTTGATTTCTACTTATCAAAATTTTGAAGAATAGACTTTAGATATCCAAGAAGAATGACTCAATTATCCCTGGAAACAGTGCAAAAATGTTACCACACAATCTAGCACCTTAGTGAAAATCCCTCACAAGGCACAAGAATACTAGAACACTGGAATATGACATCATTATCACCTAGGAAAAAACTTCTCTCTCTTTAGTAAAGGAGAAAATCCAACATAAGAAAGGCTTCCTTAATAGCCTCCAAGAATATCTAGGTGAGACACTATCAAGTATAAGGCCTCTCGAGTAGCTACTCAATCTACCATCAATGAAATAAGATACACAAAGTAAGGATAAGGTAGTGAGTAAAATTCATTTCCAGATTTGAAGACATGGGGATCTAGGTCAATCTAGGAGGTTTTCCAAGTCAAATTAAGGCTCAAGGGGATCCCCAAACACTACAAAAGAATAAAAAGATAACGGTTGATGCAAAACTTGGAAAAAAGATATTAAATTACAGTAGGAAAACAAGTTATTACAACAAAAATAAAATCACCCCTTTAACAAGTAATAAGCCAATAAAACAAGAGGTCTAAATCATGAAATAAATTAGGGTTTTATTCATCAACAAACTCATAAATTTAAGAGGCATATAACAACCCTAAAACCCTAGACATCTAGCCCTAGAAGGACATAATAATACATCAACAATTTATTTTAGGGTTTTAAAATGCTTATTAAGTCAACAACATGCATAAAAAGTAAAAATGTCTAGGTTATTTATGGATGAAAATGAATATTCGTTGTTACAACACCTTAATATAACCCTAAAACAATAAAAAATAGTAAAATTCATATTTTAATGATGGACTATTGGGAGAGTGACTAGTGCCTACTATATTTGTAGGTATGTCAGGTCAATTAAGGACTCATTTGGAGAGAAGTGAGTGGATCTAGGGTGATATCTAGAGGTTGTTTAATACTAACCCTAGAAGATCCTGCTAGAATATCACCAGATAGTCAAAGACAAATTCAAGGGAAGGTTCTTCACTAGCAACCTTCCAAGAGATTTAATAAGGACTTGTTCAAGAAGAATATAAGAGAATTATCAACCAACACTAGAGAAGCAACATTACACTTTAATGCATTCATAAACAAAACCAAAATATAATAAGAGACCACTTACTCAAGAAATCTTTCATATATCAAAACCCTAGCAATGAACATCCATGAAGTAGCAAAGCATCCACGAGCACATCTTCTCCAAAAATTTTCTCTAACTAGCCATCCATAACATTTTTCATAAGAGAGAATGTAGAAGTAGACAAGTAGTGATGTATCTCCACAAGTAGTTATGATCATTTGTATGAGAGATCTAGCACCCTTCTCATTACAATAATAATATTCTCCTAGATTTTATCCTAAAAGAATATAAAATATGGGTATTTCTTTACAAACCCTAGATATATGATAAAAAATACATAAACTATGAGATGGTTATGCCACATATACAATAATATCCATGATACATGAGTGAATGAGTCAAAAAACCCCAAATATGCTCCCCAACTCAAGTAAACTCTCCTCAAATACCAAGTCGTCCTCCTCAACATGTGGAACAACCTTTGCAAAAGCCTCAATCACCTCCAAAAGTGTTCCATGTGTGGTAAAAAAATTGTGATAATATTCTCACAATAGATTTTAAAAGCACCATAACTATGTCAATTTTTGCTTGAATTTCTATTATGACAATTTCTTGGAAATCCCATGGAAATTCTACATCTAATGGTGTTCATCTAGCGGAATTTTGGGTATTTTGTCAAAAGATAATTTCTTTTGAAACTGGCCACCCTCAAATAGGTGAAAAGGCATGTGAAGAGGCTCCAAACTGAAACGTTCCCTTCAAATGGCGCAACATTTCACCCTCCAAGTGTAAACTCACCTCCAAAAGGTGGAACATCCCATCATCAAGGTGCCATATCATTATCGAAAATTCCAATGTCCCCTCAAAAGGTGCAACATCACATCAAGAGATCTCAAATCATCATCAAAAGGTGCAACATCCCATCAAGAGATTTCAAATCATCATCAAAAGGTGCAACATACCATCATCATGTTAGAATATTGTGCTCATTTAACCATAAACAATATCACAATATTGTCACCCAACCATAGGCACGCAGCCACCCCCAAGCATTGTAACCTTTGATAGATAGAATGATTCTGGAAGCAACACTAGATCCAAAGGATAACCAAGAGAGAGAGAGAGAGCACCTTTCTCCAAAGGTGGCACACGAAGCAGAAAATCCTAAACCATAGACCAAGACCAGTACCCAGTTGTTGTCGTTGCAGCTGCACTCTTCCTCTAGACTTGTGCACCAATTTCTTGAGTGTGAGTGTGTTACCAAATGAGCTCAAGTGACTTCTATTGATTCTAATCTGACCGGGTGAACATGTGTCTCTTCATGCAGGGCCGACCTGTCCTTTTCTGCATATAATATTTCAATATTACTTATTTTGCTAAGCCGACTTGTCTTCCAAGGTTTTCACACATCTATTTAGGTTTTCTCTTGCTTCTGGAATATTATATTCTATTCAAAGGTTTATCCATGGAGGTTAATACCTCCTGTAGCTACCAAAACATCAACACTCCCTCTTAGCTAGGGAGGTATTTAACTATGATGTTCACTTCTGGTCTTCGTAGCCTTACTTGTTATGCCATGATCCTCTCACCATGGTTATGCATACCATGCTACTGATAGCATCACTACGTCACACATGACTACACCCATGTGGACCTGTCAATCTCGTCTAGGGGCCACAACCCGCTAGAGAAGACTAGAGCTACATCTCGTAGTGTGTGTCACCATCATCTTCATGGGCTACGCCCGCATGACATGCTCACCCATGGCTACATCTATGTCATGAGTATCATCATTACTATCATCATTATCCACCCATCTCACATGGCATGGTCAAGACCTACATGGTCTTGCAAACCGATAACGTCACCAAAGCTACACAGGCTATCTCATGATCATCTAAATCATATTATGAGAAACACCATCAAAACCATACAGGTTCTCAACTACGCCACTAGCATACTAGACTGCCCTTTCAAGTCTTTCTTTTCTGTGGTAACCTTCTTGGAATACGTAGGATAACCTACCCGAAATAGAAACAACAAGAGAAAAAGTATTTCCAATATATTAGTATTTTATATAAGAACATATCAATTTCATGGTAATTCATTATAGCATTACCAAGGTGTCTTGCCTGAGAACAAGAACAAGAAATATCTCCTAGAGGAGATGTTAGTTCATATTACAATTAAGTACAATAAGAATCTATGTTAATAGTACATGCTACTAAGTATTCATTTGTTCCTAGAATTAATAAAATCTAAAGGATTGCAATACTCACTTAAGCAGTAATAAAACTATCAAACCTGATATGCAAACCTAGAGTCTGGTTATTGTTCTACTTGACTTGTTTTTCTTCTTAGATTTGTAGAAGTCTTCCTGATGTATTTAGTAGAAGTATTCTTCATGTTTAGTCTTCTTTCGTGGATGTTTTTCGGCATCTGCTATCGATGCATGTTGCTTTGTTATTCTTTTCCTTTGAGGACAATATTTACAAATATGGCCAAACTCATCACAAATGTAGCATTGAATCTCTGAAATATCCCTCTTCTTTCTTGATGGTCCTTATTCTTCTTCTGGAATTTTCCTTTCCCTTTTCTTACATGGGTTGCAAATGCTTTCTCTTCTTCTTCTTCTTTTTCTTCTTCTTCTTCTGGAGGTTTCTACAAGATTTTTTCTCGATAGAATTCAGGTTTCTTCTTGAACTCAATCATACCATAGATTGTCAAACTTAGGTAACTTCTTGCATTCGCAGATGCTTTGAATAAATGGTTCCCATGATATTGGTAATCCATTAAGAGATATAGTAACAAGTTCTGAGTTTGAAACTCCATCTCCAATAGATTTAAGTTGATCTCGTATTTCAGAGACCTTTCTTAGATATGTGTTGATTGAATCTGACTTCAAAATCTTGATGCATCGGAGCTGGTTTTTCAAAGCTAACTTTATGCTAGTTTTATTTCTTTCAAATACATTTACCAGTGCTTTGTACATTCTCTTTGCATTCTTTAGTTCTGCAATGTGTGGAATCAGATGCTCTCTAACAGAATCTACCATGATTCTTCTGGTCATTACTTCTTTCTTCATGTGCTTGACTTTCTCTTCGTCTTCTTCTGGCTTAGGAATGTCTCGGTTTATGTGGTCCAGAAGGTCATTTTCTTCGAGGATGAGAAGTATCTTAGTCTTCCATGCTCTGAAGTTGGTGGCACCTTCCAATCTATCTTCTACTATGAAACTAGTCTTCATGATTGTTTTTTACTTCAACCTTGACCAGTCAAATGTTGACTTTGACCCAAAAATTCAACTTTGACATTTTTTGTCACTGAGGTCACCAAGAGATGCATTGGGTTAGGGTGCACTAGGATATCCAAGAATTGTGTCAAACACTTCAATTAAAGTTCCCGAACAATTAGGTTAGGGTTTGTTGCTGCTGCAAGACGAGAAACCCTAGCTGCAACTGCAATTGTGCTACAACGATCTTGACAGAGAGTTGTGGATCTACCTTCCAATGGTTAGACTGTTTCGAAGGTGTTGTGGTCCCATAACCTGTTAGAATATTGTGCTCGTTTAACCATAAACAATATCACAATATTGTCACCCAACCATAGGCACACAACCACCCCTGAGCACCGTAACCTTTGACAGATAAAATGATTCTGGGAGCAACACTAGACCCAAAGGATAACCGAGAGAGAGAGAGAGAGAGAGAGAGAGAGAGAGAGAGAGAGAGAGAGAGNNNGAGAGAGAGAGAGAGAATTTCTCCAAAGGTAGCACACCAAGAAAAAATTCCCAAACCACAGACCAAGACCAATACCCAGATGTAGTCATTGCAGCTACACTCTTCCTCTAGACTTGCACACCACTTTCTTGAGTGTGAGTGTGTTACCAAATGAGCTCAAGTTCCTTCTATTTATATTAATCTGACCAAGTGAACATGTGTCTCTTCAAGAAAGATCGACCTATCCTTTTCTACATATAATATTTCAATATTACTTATTCTGCTGAGTTGACTTGTCTTCCAGGGTTTTCACACATCTGTTTAGGTTTTCTCTTGCTTTTAAAATATTCTATTCTAGTCAAAGGTTTATCCATGGAGGTTAATACCTCTCGTAGTTACCAAAACATCAACACATCAAAGGGTCGCATAATAGCCCATAGGTTCTAGGGTGTCTCATCAAGGGAGACATGTCATCAAAGGGCTCAACATCCTCCCTAAAATGTGGAACGACCTCTCAACTGGTGGGACAACCTCCATGAAAGTGTGTAATTAATCCCTCAATATCCTACGAAGGATACAATTGTCAATCAAGAAAGTGGTTATGTCCAATTCATCATTTGAGAAGGCACTCATGTAGTCAATGCACCATGAAGACCAGAGGCAAGGTATAGAGTTCAAACACAACATATAAAGACAGTCAAGTCAATGCAAAACCCAGTAGATAGATCTCATAAAGTATCATCTTCACACTAGCTTACAAAGTTATACAATTTTCCAAGTTTAGGTATGGAGGGTCATTATTTCCCCTATTAGGTGTGATAGTACCCACGATAAGAAACATGTCCCAAGGAAGCCATCAAGGAGTATGTGCAATGGTATGTGGTATGGTTTGGGGTTTACTTCATGGGTGGATGTCATTGAGATGCAAGGCCATGTATGATATGCATCCTCATGAGCGCCTTTGTAGAGGGAGTGCTTATGCAATGATGTACCTTTTCTTCGAGATTATGTCTTTCTAAACCCATGTTTTCTTTTTTCTTTATTTCTTCAACCTTTTTTGGCTTTTGAATTTGATTTGCTAAGTCCATTTTTTTTGGTATGCATCCATCGCATAGGACTTGGGGTAATGACCTCTTAGCAAGGGGGTATGGGTCTTTCTTCATCATCCCTACAAACAAACTCCCCTCAAAAACTAAAATAACCACAAGTTTGCTTCAAAATTATATGGTTCTTAACGCATCTATAAATGTGTGGGTCCATTGGCTTATGCCCTTGACATTTCTAACAAGGCAAGTTACACGATGTCTTAAATGTAACTTATTTAAATAAGAAAGAGGGTCCACTAATGATCATTCAAATAAGAGTCCCCATGATTAGATGAAGGTTGGTGCTTGAACCAAAGGGTATATAGGAAGCCAAAACTAAATCTTTGTGTTTACAAGACACCAATGAATATTTTATCAAGTGGAAAAACTTACCAAAATATGAAGCTGCTTGGGATAATGAAGAATTTCACACATGAAATCCATCTTTACCCACTTTGATGGTTGAAGAGTTTTGCGAGGGGATGACTTGTTATAGACCTAGTAGAGTAAGCACAAACATTGTAATAACAACAACAATAATAATCTAAATTTGAAGTCATGGCCTAGATAGACACCAAATTGATGTATGAGACCCCCTGCATGCAACGATTTCACTACTCAAGTATACATAGGTGTGCATACACTATCCCCCTTTGGATTTGAACTTGTGACATCCTAGGAGGAAACACATGTTTTTAATCGTTAGGCCCACTCAAAATGTTATAACTTTGAAATATTTTTTTGAAGGTGGAAAAACCTATCATAACTTAATTGTCAACCAACAATGAGGAAAACCATCACTTTGGAACTTAGTGTTGATATTATGGTAGCTACGAGAGGTATTAACCTCCATATGTAACCTTTGACTAGAACATAATATTTCAGAAGCAAGAGAAACCCTTAACATATGTGTGAAAACCTTGGAAGACAAGTCGACTCAGCAGAATAAGTAATATGGAAGTATTATATGCAGAAAAGGACATGTCAGACCCTCTTGAAGAGACACATGTTCACCTAGCCAGATTAGTATAAATAGAGGACGACTTGGCTCATTTTTTCACTTACTCGCACACTCTCAGTCACCCAGAAACAATGTGCAAGTTTGGAGGAGGAGAAACAACTGCAGTTGTATAGTTTTATCTTTTTTTGCAGTCTTTCTGGTACTTTCTCTTGTGCGCTACCCTTGTAGAAGGTGTCCTCTCTTGGTTATCTGTTGGTTATGGTGTGGCTTCCTGGAATCATTCTTTATGTCAAAGGTTAAGGTGCTCGGGGGTGGCTTTATGACTATGGTTGGGTGACAATGGTATAGCATTGTCTATGGTTAAACAAGCACATCAAACACTATTTTAACAGGTTATGGGCCCACACCACCTTTAGGATAGTCTAACCACTGGAAGGTAGCATGGCAATTCTTTGTTAAGCTCGTTGTGGCACCAGTTGTAGCTGCAACTAGGGTCTCTGATTTTGCAGCTACAACAAACCCTAATCCAACTCTTTGGGCACCTTCAGTGAAGCATTGGACCTAATTTTTGGATATTCTAGTGCGCCCTAGCCTAGCAGACCCTCTGGTGCCCTCAGCCAACAAAAACGTCAATTTTGAGTTTTTGGGTCGAAGTCAAAGATTGAATGGTCAAAGTCAAAGTCAAAGGTTGACTTTTGGTCAACATTGATTTATGTGGTCAAAGTTGAAATTTTAGGGTTTCTAGCTTGTTCTAATCATTGAACCTTTTTTATTCAGTTTCTAAACTCTTTTTGTGAACATGGTGTCTAGTTTCATATTAGAAGACAAGTTGAACGATACTACAAATTTCAAAGGTATGCACTTGTATATTCTTTTCAAGTTATATCATCCAGCAAAGCATGAGTGTGTTTGTAGGGGATGCACAAGAGACCTTGTCCAAGCAGTGAATTCAATACATTTAGAGGAACAAGCACACCCTCCCTAGCAATGAAGACTCCAGGTTTGATTATTTAAAATTGGTATATCTCTAGTTGTTATGGCATTATTATGATATTATGTTGCATCTTGATCTATTGAAGTTATGATCATTATACTAAACCCTTAATACTAGAGATACACTTGTCGATCTCCTCTCTAGGAGATATTATTGTTCTTATGTAAATGCTTATTTCTTACGAGATGAATTTGATCTCCTTTAGGAGATGTTCTTGGTTACTAGCCTAGACTCCAGGCATGATATCTGTTAGAATATAATGGATGTGCTCATTTTACCATTGAAAATATCACTATTGTCACCCAACCATAGATCGAAGCCACCCTCCGAGCACCTTAACCTTGACAGACAATCACTCCGGAAGCAAACCCTAGGATAGATAGCCAAACAAAGGGTAGCGCACCTTTCCCCAAGGATAGCACACCAAACAAGAGCTGATCAGATAGTCCAAACCATAACCAAGAGATAGTCCAAGCCAAAACATAATCTGCTCGCTGCAGCAGCTGCAACGACAACTCTCCTCCAAACTTGCGCACAAAATGGGCAACTACAGTGCGCACAAGTGTTGCTCTGCAATTATGAAAATGCCTGCCAGAATGAAGACAGGCCTCCTGTGTTTATACTAATTCAGGCTAACTGCCTGGGCCGACTTCTCATTCTGGGTGCCTATTTACTTAGTATATAATATTTCTTCTGGCCGACTTCTTCTCTTGGAGGCTAATAACCTAACACAAATTATCCTCTTGAGCCGACTTGTCTTCTAGGGTTATTAGCCAACTCATTAAGGTTTCTTCTTGCTTCCCGAAATATTCTATTCTTGTTAGGTTTACAGGTGGAGGTAAATACCTCCCACAGCTACCATAATATCAACACTCCCTCCTAGCTAGGGAGGTATTACAGGTAATGGTCTTGAGCACA
Organism: Picea abies; assembly: GCA_900067695.1. Classification (NCBI taxonomy): domain Eukaryota; kingdom Viridiplantae; phylum Streptophyta; class Pinopsida; order Pinales; family Pinaceae; genus Picea; species Picea abies. Next base: position 3,186 of record CBVK0100099506.1, on the reverse strand, counting down.
AACATACCATTCACTCGGTAGCATCAACATAGTCGTATAGACTATCTTATGATTAATTCATGAGCACCATCATCACTATCAATGTCATCCACTGCATCATCTCTCGAAACCATACTCCATCTGAGTAATCAGACATGATGTTGGATAATTCACTCACTCCATAGAGTGACACAAGAACCATTCTTCTAATCCGAATATATGTCCTAGAAGAATAAATGTCCTGAACCATTTTCCGTCTAGGAAATCTCTATCCATTGATCATCCATCTAGCTGATAATCATTTCCAACACTACTAATAGTCTTCAAGGAAATCAGAACAATATCATTCAATAGAACACAATTGTGTCTATCCATAGTAGTACACAACTACAATCCAGTGGTACACTACCACACCAAGTAGCACACAGATACTTGATCAGTGACATATAGTCACAAACAGTGGAACGCATCCACCACAGTAGTATACATCTATTGTCTAGAGACATACAATCTTCATAACAATCATCTGATATCAACCTTCACAGAAACAATGTAATGATATAAACTGAATCATCTGGGCCATTCTTCCACTCACATATGTGAGATCTTGGAAGAGCATCTTCCCTCAGAAAGTCAAACATTAATGATGAGCTATCTGGACTATTCTTCTCAAGCAAGGAAGAATAATTGTCCTGATTTCTGAGCCTGGACCATTCCCCACCCTGGGCCATTCCTCTGACACTAGAAAAAGTGTAACCTGGAGAGAATGAGTCTGCCCTAAGGAATGTTTGTCCCCGATTGCTAAACCTGGACCATTCCCCACCCTGGGCCATTCCTCCGACACTAAACAAAGTGCAACCTAGAGAGAATGAATCTGCCCTAAGGAATGACTGTCCAAACCATTTCCTAAGGAAATGACTGTCTTGCACCAACGTCAAAATGGACCATTCCCCATGTTAACCACAATGGGAAATCGTTGTCCGACGAGGCGGCCCAGTCTTCTTGAGTAACCCTCAAGAAGAGAGACTTTCCTCGACCATTCCCCATGTTAACCACAATGGGATATCGATGTCTATGGTACATCAGCTATCCATCGAACCATTTTCATTACGAAAATGATCGTTCGATCTGGACCATTTTTCGAACTGGAAAATGTATGTCCATCAGAAATCTCAAACCACTTTCCGAACTGGAAAGAAACTGCTCATCCTAGACCATTTTGAACTGAAAAATGATTGTCCATCAATCAATAACACATCAGTGCTCCCTCCCAACCCGGGAGTCATTTCTTCTTATTTCAATAAGGAAGTCGTCTCCACGAGCTCCAACTTAAGTACTCAAACTCTTTCATCTTGGACAAAAGATTTACCAAAATGTCTGCTTATCTGCTCATCTGTGGAGATATGTATTTGGAGAACCACTTTCTCCTTTCTGGACTTCATCATGGATAATGTAATGCTTGATTTCAAATGTACTTCGGTTTGGAACACTGGTTTTATCTGAAGGCTTCATATAGCTCTGATCAATAAAGTATATCATTGTTGGATTCCTCTTTGGTTCCTGCTAGCTCACAACAACGTGGCAAGGGTCAAACTAGAACATATCCATGTGGCACTTCTTCTGTCATCATGATATATTTGTCATGGATTGGCAATCCATCATCCTGATCTTCTGAGTAATCATTCTGATACAATATCTCTGTTATAGAAAATCTTCACCGCGCTTTTGTTGTGCATTGGAGGTTCTCCACCAAGTTGTCTTCTTCCATCTGCATACAAGGGTCTCTTTCTGGTTTACCTCAAAACCTTGAGGTTGCTCTTCATACGCTCTTTGTTCAATTGCTCTGGAGAACAATCTTTGCATTCATCTGATGTAGAACTCCAACCCATGGATATCACAGATGATATAATGACTCATGTAGAGGTATGTCTGGTTTACTGGAACAAGTAATCATCATAGTCTTCTCCCTCCATCTGGGAGAACCTCTAGTTCTGTGTCTTGCAATGCTTGCATTCATATACACTGTTCTTCATCACAACTTTCAGTTCCTTTGCTTGATTTTTTTTAGTGAGTTCATATTAGGCTGGTAATCTTGTGATTCTCGATACAATGACTGGTTGTTATGGCTTCTCTTTCTTTCTTGTAATCTTCATGTTCTTCCTCGTGTTTTTCTTTGGCTCTTGGGTCCATGGAGTTTCTTATAGATTCCATGCCCTAAAGATTCCACTTCTTCCTTTCATCATAGGATCACGGATGTGGATGGACAACTAGGGATATTTTAAGGCTTCTCTTCGAAGAAGACTTCTTCTAAGGTCGAACTGAACACGTACTACCTTTCATGGCTGCTACCATGGATATATACTTCATCATCTTCAATGGATCATAGGATTGGCTCCCTCCTAATCCTTGCTTCATGTATGAGTGCATGTTTTTCTTTTGGAAATATATAATCGGCTCCCTCCATCTAACATAGTCCATGCTTTCGTCTGCATCCTTATTGTCTTATGCAAAGTGTCATAAGTCTTTCTCCAATTTCCTCTTGATTGTTGACTTCTTTCTGTCTTTGCTTCTTCTAAGTTTCTTCAAGATTGATTCTGATTTCGGCTTATCTTGTAATAGCTTCCACATGATTTGTTTGATGTATTTCATCCTTTCATGTGTATTATTTGACTTGTATAATGATAGCAATCCTTATCTTGTTTGTTCTTCCATAGGTATAGTTCTTCTTGGAACATATTATCTTCTAAGAGATAGATATTCAAGATATGTACAGAGACTATGCAAACAAGATATGTACAAGAACTAAGAAGAGTATCGTTACCTTGTCTTTAGAAGAAGAAGTATGTTTTATCTGACTTGGTCTTCTTTGTAGGTTCCTTTTCTTCGGCAACTGATGTTTCGTGTGTCCCCTTCCTTTTCTTTAGCTCGTGACAATGATTCTTGTAGTGACCATACTTTTGACAGTTGAAGCATTGTATTTCTGACATGTCTTTCTCTTGATTTGGCTTC
>CBVK0100099505.1:0-24747 GCA_900067695.1 Picea abies | reverse complement strand
GAAATTACAATATACTTTTATAAGGAAATTTTTTCTCTAGGGGCCCGCTTGCCCCCAAACCCCCCAGCCAAGGGGATGGACCCCCCAGACCCCGCAGAGGGGGTACCCCCCCTATGCACTCCCCCGCGTGGAAGAGTGTACATACTTCTGGGGTGTAAATACTTCATGGGGTATAAACACGGCTAAAATCAAGGACCTCTGCATCAGGAAGATAATCAGGCTCCACAACCAACATTTATGGATAGATGCACGGGTCACGGAGTAGACAACGGCGCATGTGGCGCCAATGCACAGATAAACAATGACCTATTGGCACACATGCACAAAATGCACCGAGGAACAAGGTGCTCTTGGCGGACGTTCTCGGAAGGCGCGCTCGTGGGCTAAAAACCCGACGCACTTTCTAATACACGGTCGAGAAGAAAATTTCAAATGAATCTCTCCTATCTCATCTCTCAATTTATCTTTTTGTAGGTAGGCTTGGGCTGTTTATGATCCCTACAAGTCAAATAAACCAAAATGAAGTGCTCAAACAACCCAAATGGGGAGGAAATTGATACTTATCCCCATTGGAGTCGTCAATCTGTTGTATCCTTTTCGTCACCTGAATGATCAAAAGAGGGACACTTGCAAGTCCAGTTGGGTTAGCTGGACAGGATAGAAGTTAGTGCAAGAGTTAGAAATATCAAGCACAAGAAATAAACAAACAACTAAGCTAACACCAATTAGAGAAACTAAACTAAAGTGCATAAGGGAATTATAAACCAAATTAACCAAACAATTGACTAATATTCATGCCACCAATGGATAGATTGTATTAGTGGGAAAACACCAAAGATAAAGGGAGACTTATGGGTCCCCTCTTCCTCCAAGGGAGGTCTCTTGAACCCCCAATGAGAGAGCTCTTCTTACAAATAGAAAACTAAAAGGACATGGTGAAGAAATCCAAATCTTATTCACTCAAGAGGTGATGTGAATAGCCCAATGAAATGGTGCTTGTATGCTCCAATGAGGAAAGAGGTTGTAGGAGAATAGAGGAAGCATAACAATACAAATAGATTCTTGGAAATATAGTGCACCCATGGCCTCTTTTTATAGTAAATCTTTGAGGCATTATCCAACCGGTCTTTAGTGTGAACAAGGGGCCCTTTAGGTCTTTGACCAACCCCCCACTCAGATTCAGCTCAGATTTGGGGGTCAAATCAACTTGGGAGATGAGCCAGAAGTGGGTGAGAGGATGACCATAATCATTAATGCGCCGTTTGGAGGTGTGCACGGATTTTTGCGTCCACAGTTGCGCATCGGGTGCATGTGCGCTTTCCTTGCATTTTCGACTGGCGCACGTGCACACACTTCCTTTATATTTTGAGCACATGTTGATTTTATAACCAATTGTATAGTTTGTGCCCTTTGGAAATGCATTTTTGGGCCATGAATGAACTAATAGGTCTTTGGAGATGCTGGATTCCTGTAACCATTTGTGGAAAAAATTTCAGTGATAACAAGGACCAAGTGGATTTTTAAGAATAAAGTTAATGAAGATGGTCAAATTATAAGGAATAAAGCAATATTAGTGTGCAAAGGATATGCACAAGTAGAAGGGATTGAATTTGAGGAAACATTTTCCCCCGTGACTAGATTAGAAGCTATCATATTGTTTTTGGCATTTGCATGCTTTAAAAACTTAAAAATATATCAAATGGATGTCAAATCAACATTCTTAAATGGAAATATAGAGGAATAAATTTAGATAGAACATCCTGAAGGTTTTATGTTATCAGAAAATAAAGACAATGTCTGCAAATTAAATAAAGCATTGTATGGTCTCAAACAAGCTCCCAGGGCATGGTTTTCAAGACTTGATAAGCATCTACAACAACAAGGATACAAAAGAGGAGCCACTGACAACAATCTCTATATTAAAATTGAAAATCAGAATATGATTATTGTTGTAGTATATGTGGATGATATCATCTTTGGAAGTAATATAAATCCTCTAAACAAACAATTTTCTATAGAGATGCAAAAAGAATTTGAGATGTCAATGCTTGGTGAACTGACATTCTTCCTAGGATTACAAGTTTCATAATTAGAAAAAAGGCATATTCGTATCTCAGAACAAATACCTTAAATAAATGTTGAAAAAATTTCAAATGGAATATTGCAAACCTATGAGAAATCCTATAATTACAGGATGCAAACTAATAAAAGATGATAAATCACTAAATGTAGACCAAACCATGTATAAATCAATGATTGGTAGCCTATTATATGAAAAAACAACAATACCAGAGATCATGCAAGATGTAGGATTAATGGCCAGATTTCAATCTGCACTTAAAGAGACACATATGAAGCAGTTGAAAGGATTTTTAGATATCTCAAAGGCACCTTGATCCGGATTCAGGAGCGGAACGAAATGAATAACAGACTGAATACAATAATATAGAGATACAAAGAAAAACAAAATATATCTAGTGAACAATAACTTCTATTGAATAGATAAAATAGGTTGAAACTATAAAATTGTAGAAATGAAAACAACTTGCTCAAATGGTGGTAGCTATACCTGAGAAGAGATATGGATTCTACGTGCATCCATCTAAGAAGAATGATTACAATGAGGCTCCATAGGCCTTTTTAACATTACTCATGAATGCCCAAACCCTAGACATCCAAAAACTTAACCCTAGGATATGAAACACCAAAAGTTATGTGGGCCTCGATGGGTAAGTTGGTACCTCAACTTCTCGGGGTTGTAACTTTTCCATATGACCTCCATTTTAGGTGCGTGATAGCCTGTTGGAAATTTATTTTTGAGAAATACACATTATTTCATCAAATTTTGTCTATGTCTGTAGTTTGACTGTGGAAAGCCAAAAAACCATTGTTTGGGGCCCCAAAACGGCCTTGGAAGTACATAAAGATGTATTGACATGGAAAATTCCAAAATAATCCAGTTGGATTAGGTGGGAAGCCACCAATCTACCTGAAAGCTGTGTAGGGATTCAGACAGTCCCAAAATTGTAGAACCCAAAATTACAAAGAATTACATAAGAACGTGTTGAAGTAACAACTGTCAAGAGGAGCCAGTTGGAATAGGTGGGTGGCCACCAATATCCACCTGGATCAGTCCTCCTCCCTTAGGAAGCGATGGTATCCACTGCATTGAGTGCCCTATCAGGTGAGGATACTTCTGATGAATTTATCCTCGGGTGAGCCATTTTCCTTGGTGTAGGAGTTTTCCAGCCTTGACAATTCGATAAAGATGGATCCTCTGCTGGCGAGTGCCCTTGACCTGTGTGTCCACTATATGATTAGTGGATGCATGTTACATGTAGTTAGGGTTGATATCTGTTGGTTTTAATTGTTTTTCTATATATGAGGTGTCCAATAATGGTGGAAAATATGGTCGAAGGAGGTCCACATTGAACACTAGGTGCAAGCCAAGGAAGGATGGAGTGTTGAGCTCAAAATCATTGCTACCCATAACATTGGTGATAGTGTAAGGCCCATAGAGAAGTGGGTGGAGCTTTTGATGGAGCCCTATAAGGCACTCTTTCTGCAAATGTAACCCGACCTTGTCTCCCATCTGAAACTGGTGCGGTACCTAGTGTTGATCATGGAGCTGCATGTACTTAGCATTGGGTTTCTGCAAAATCTCATGGATATATTGGCGGATGTGTTGAATCCGCTCAATGAATCTGGTAGCTTTGTCCGCCTCAGACTGAACATGGAAAGATTATTCCTATGTGGTTGCAAGAGGTAGTGCAAAATCAATGGGACCCAAGGGTTGGAATCCTAGCCCCATCTGAAATGGGCTATGGCCAGTGGAGCTATGGAGAGCCCTGTTGTAACTATGTTGAACATAGGGAAGACTCTCATCCCATGTACACGGATTCTTAGAGTTGTACATACATAGGATGTGTGCAATCATTGGATTGACGACCTCTGTTTGGCCATCGGTTTGGGGGTGGAAATCAATGGATTTAGTGAGCTTGGTGTCTAAAAGTGACTAGACACTAGACCAAAATGTGATCAGGAACCTATTGTCCCGATTTGAGGTGATAGTCCGTGGTATCCCAAAATGGACCCACATCTGTTTTAAGAAGAGCTTGGCAATATCTGCGACTGTGATGCTCTTCTTGCAGGTTGTGATAATGGCCATCTTTGAAAACCGATCACCACCACAAATACACAATCATTGTCGTTCTTGGTGGACGGAAGGCCAGACATGTAATTCATCGAGATGGATTCCCAAGGCCTCTCAGGAGTAGGAAGAGGGGTGTATAAGCCTTGCTTCTTGATGGATGGATTGGAAATGGAACAAGCAATGAAAGATATGATATACTTGTTGATTTCTTATCAAATTTTTGGCCAATAATGATGTTTCTATAGAACGACCACAATTTTTCCCACACCAAAATGTCCTGCCATCCGAGTGTAGTGAGCCTCCCAAATCATCTTTGCATGCTTGCTTGTGGGAACACAAATGTGTCCTAGATGTCATACCAATCCATTTTGGATGTGACAATTGGTGACATTTTCTCCTGTACCCAAGAGATGATAGGTGGTGGCGAAGTTAGGGTCACGCTGATAAAGTTGGGTCCACTTAGATGCCTCATGCCCATGAGAATTGAACAATGTGGTAAGTGCAACAACGAGAGGGTGATTGAGGCATTCAACGACATGATTTGTGATTCATGTTTTATACTTGATGTTGAGATGGAACTGTCATAGGTATGTGGACCACTTTTGATGGCGGTTGTTCTGCAACTTCCCCTATGTCTGTATGAACTGTAGAGGCTTGTAATCAGTTTGGATGATTGTCTCCTTTCCCAGAATGTAATTTTCCATTGATGACAAGATTTCACAATGTAATACTTTTATTTGTCATAGATGGGGTATTTATGGACAGTATCTGAGAGTGTCTCACTATGGTATGCTATTGGATGACCATCCCGAGTGAGAACTGTGCCTACATCATAGTCAGAGGCATTAGTCTCAATCTCAAACGGTTTTTGCAGATCAGGTAAGGAGAGTATTAGAGATGAGCATAAGTGATGCTTCATATCATCAAATGCTTGTTATTGTGCCTACCCCCATGTGAAATTTTCCTTTCCACCACCTTTGGTTACTTGGCTGAGGGCCCATGCAATATGGGAGAATCCCAACATGAACCTTTGGTAGAAGTTGGCAAGTTCCAAGAAGATCAGAAGCTTGGTTAGTGTGGTCGGGGTTGTCTAGTCATGAATGTTTTGGATCTTAGTTGGATCTACATGTAACCCATGTTCACCAACAATGTAGCCCAAGTATTGGACCCTTTTCATGCCAAAGGAGAATTTTTCCAAGTTGGCATATAGATTGTGCTGCCACAAAGTGCCCAAAACCTACTGAATATGTTGCATGTTCTCCTCCCAAGTTTTTTTGAAGATGAGGATGTCATCCAGATATACCACCACAAAAGAGTTGGTTAAGGGTCTCAATACATCATCCATCAATCTCATGAAATTTATTGGTGCATTTGTTAAGCCAAAGGGCATGACTAGCCACTCAAAGAGACCTTCTTTAGATTTGAAAGTTGTCTTCCATACATCATTTGGTTCAATGGGAACCTAGTGGTAGCCATACTTTAGGTCAATCTTGTTGAAGAAATTTACCCCCTTGAGTTGGTCAAGAAGGTCATCAATTCGGGGAATTGGGTACTAGTTGACAATGATTTTGTTTAATGCTTTGTAATTAATGCAGAGCCACCATGTGCCATATTTCTTCTACACCAACATAATTAGGCTTCTGTAAGGGGAGGAGATGGGTCGGATGTGTGCCTTTTGAAGTGTAATGATCCCAAGCCATTATACAAGGATCATCACAGTTTTGGTGTCTTTTTAAAACTTTTTCTAAGTGAGGTATTTCGTCAAACACTTTGTTGAATTACTTGTTTAGATGTGTTTACTTGCTGCATGGTATCTTGATTTTGGCCTTAGGGTTTACTGATGTGTTTATATGAATGTTTGCAGAAAATAACAAGAAGAGACAACCATGGAACATACCTCAACCATATGAAATATGATAGACAAGCCACAACATCTCAAATATGATTTTATTCATGAAATAGAGGAACCTGCTACAATGAAAATGTCGATTTGGAATGCTCAACAGATGGCTCCAAGATAGAACTACAAGATGCTAAAAAAATCTCCTGACAATACAAAATAAGCCTCCAAAGTTTGGATAAGAGATGAAGACCAATACCAATGTAGATATGGTCATATGAAGTGCATAAACCCTAACTGGATGATGCCACGTCCTGCTGGAATGCTGAAGCTCCTCAACAATTCAGCTCTGCTGCCAAAAGTGTCCAATTACCCCAAGAAATATGTCAACTGATAGATCGGGCAACTATAAGTACAGCCCAGGTGCCCGAATCTCCAAAGTCACTCTCAAACCCTATGGATTTGAACCCCTCCACTAAATGGTGTTCCCCCATGGATGCCTGAAACCCTAGATAATTCGGCCTAGGTGAATGAGGCCTCCAAACCTCCTGAAACTCTCCAAAATGATAGATCGGGCAATCACAAACCCTTGGAAGAAGTTTCAAGGTCAGATATGAGGTATAGCCTCCTAGATCTGCAAATCACTGAATCACCAAATCGTCCTCTCTCTCCCACAACTATCCCAACTTGTAGATGATGATCTAGCCGTGGTAACTCCTTAAGAATGAACTAGATCTGATGTCCAAATCCATGCAATGAATACCTAGGTGATAGAATCTCCAAAATCCCTGCCAATCACCTGTAATGAATCTCTCTCCAAGAATGGTGCGCACCCCTTGCTGGAAACCCCCAACTGGTGCGCCCTCTCTCTATCTGCACAAGTAACCGATGTGGAATCCTCCTGCAACTGAGTAGATATGGAACTAGAATGGTGTGGGAGAGTATTGCATCTTCGAGACCAATCTTGGGACAATATAGGTGGAATCTTTCACCACTGAATCGTCCTCTAGGGTTTGTTAAGTCAAAACCCTCAAAACCCCCAAGAGATGGGCCCTCTAGCTAGAAGCCAAAAATCCAAAAGATAAACATACATGAATGAATGAGTAGAGTCCCTTGCCTCTCCTTTATACATTTTGTCTCATCTTGTCCCTCCAAAGTGACTTTCATTTTATTAATATTTAATTAATTAATTAACCTTTTTACCTTTGAAAAGCTCCTTATCTCTCCTTGTGGCTTCCCTGGCCACTGAAAGTCACTTCTCACCATAACATCCTATAGTGTTGCTTCTCTTGATTCCAATGAGCTATTACACTGAGAGGTTCCTCCAAGTAATGTGCCCACAATGACCTCTTCAGTGAATTCCATTAACTTATAGCTCAAAATAGTCAAAATCATGGAAATCGTCGGAATGCCATGGAACCAAAGACAACCTGTGTGGAATGGATCATAATGATGTAATATGATGAGAAATGCAATTTGGACCCCAAAATTCCTCTCAATAACCCCTGTACTCGCTATAACATCCATCTGGCTACTGTGGTCATCATAAACCTCTGCACTGTGATGATGTCCCAAAGTGGGGACATTACAGTCCTCCCTGCTAAAAAATTGCTTGTCCTCAAGCAATAACCAAATCCACTCAAATAAAATACCAGGATCCCATGTCCACCTGTGGGATACATAGTAGAACCCATCCAAGGATGAACACTCATACACTCTGCCCCCTGGGTCCCATGTCAAGTCATGAATTGCTAGCCCCTGGGATGTATAACCCTGAAATATACCAACTCTGGGAGTCTCTTGCATATGACACATGGCCTCATCTCGGAATGAATCCATCCTCCAAGTCACTACCAAGATCCATACGGCCTCCAACAACTACTCATGCTCATGCCCGAATGAGGTGCTGCAAGACCTCCGCCAGACACCTGCAAGTGATGCGATCCTCTCAATACTGAAGCTCAATGGAAAGTTAGAATAAATTTCCCCTGCAATGGTCCACTATCCCCTGTTAGTTAGTGAAATTCTCAATCCTGCAATCCCTGGGTCACATGCTAACCTCTATCGAAGATCACCTTGTTGGCCCCACACTACTCTGACCATGACTTTCTGTCCCCTGCATGCATCCTGAATCCTCCTCTCCTAGGTCCTCCAATTGAAATACATGTGATCATTGGACCTGCTGTCCAAAAACTGTATCAGTAAAGACACCTATGTAGAAGAAGTACCTGTCCAACCACCTACATGTTCGATCATGATGATCAAAAGTGGAAGGATACCTCGCTCCCTCAGACACATCCCTGCAGACCCACTCCAAATCGACCCCTGGTGGATTCTATGGCTCTCTGGCTTAACCTGGGTCCCCATGTAGTGAAACACCCTGCTAACTAGGTGAAATCCTGGATCCCATGGCAGAATTGGAAGTTTATCACTTCCAATCTCCTCTAACTGCTCCTGTGTCAGACTGATCACTGTCGAAAGGCCTCTGTGCTCATCTGCTATCATCTGGCCTATGGTGCTCACCATCACGCACCAACTCTCAGCTGGCTGCTTATGACGATCCACCTCTATCCTGATGGATGCTGTAAAAGTACTCCTGTCGAGTGGTCTTGGCCCACACACTCTCCATGCCCTCTTCCACTATCTATCTCTCCTCATGCTTTTGTCCATGATAAAAGTGTCTGAACAGGGTAACAGGGGCATCCATAGTTGACCATAAGACTGAAAAATACCACCTGCCTCAGTCAATCCCAAGGATTCGACCAAAAGGACGTCTACCTGTACCCCTGATAACTGCTCACCCATATCCATCACTAAACCCCAATCATCAGATACAACCAAAAGTAACTCCTCCAACTGTTGGTCAACCAACCTCCATCTCTCATCTCTCATGCTATTATTGAAATGGTGAATTTGAGGTCTCATAACGATGTGTTGTTGTGAAGGAGTGGCATTTTCATGCTCCCCTAAGTGTGTCTCCTTCCTGCATGGAAGTACACCCATATGAATCCCACCATACATCTCGACATTCCCCTATGAGCTATCACTCACCACTGTATACTCCAACATACTCATGTCATCTCCCGTAGACTCCTACTGCATTGTAGATCATGGGCGAACTACTGGATAAACCTCTACGTGGAGATCAACCGCTCTCAGAACACAAATGGAAGGGTCCCCCATCAAATGGTGCTCCTCTTCTAGGTCATCAACATCTCCTAAAAACGTGACTGAATGATATATCTGAGTGTCTACCATGATATGTGAAGTGGACCTCTGACGAATCTCCTCAAGGAGCTCCTCTGATCTAGACTCTGATTCTTGAAGGGTTGTCTGTGTGCCTCTCAAGAATCCTCGATTTCTCTCCAACTCCTGAGTGAGTTGGTCCATCTCCAACTCTGACTCCCTCAGAGCCTCATGATACATCTCACCAACCCTCAACAGGTAATCTTTGTCAGCCAACAACTAATGGTAGTCGGTCCTCATCACAGATACTCTCTCCATGAGAGTATGAAAATAATCCATGGAAATCCACTCATCTGAACTACCATATGCCACTGATTCTCTCCAACAGTAATCTTCCATCACTGCATGCATGTCATCAATACATCTAGTGGCTGCCATGATCATAGCCTCACTAACTCTCAACTATGATGCTAAGTGGTGTGACTCTTGATCATGGTCATGCTGAGGTCTCATCTCCGACCCCTCACTTCTAGTGTCAACTCTGGAATCCCCCAAAACACCCTCTGCATATGATAACGTGTTGAACTGTCCATTTTCTACTGTGTTTTTGGGTACTCCTGTATGCCACTGCACCCCATCACTAGATGGTATCTTCCCCTGAATCACACTATATCTTGTATGGGTAGCCGTATCCTCTTGTGCACTCAACCTGCTACTATCATATGCACCTGGATGCCATGTATCCAAACATGTGCTATGGTCATCCTGACTGCTAAAGAGTGCATCCTCATCAATGCAGGCCAATCCTGGAAGTAAGTGCTCCATCAACCTGTCAGCATTCACAATCTGCTCAACTAATGGAGCCTCCAAAAGATGTGACTCAATCTCCTCATGCTGACCTGTAAGTGTAGGATCAACTACCTACATGTCCTGTGTCTCCTCCTGGATCTGTGGATCCATGTGTCCATGGTGTACGTCCCTCAGAACAAGGATACTCCATCATATATGACATGCCACTGGTATCCTTCTGTGACGTGGCTATCATGGATTTCTGAAAAGATGACAAATGTGTCATGACCACCATAGGAGGTTGGTCATCTGTAGGTGCTAACACGTGTGATTCCTCACTAGTGTCACCACTTTTCTAGGGTGTAAGGTCATAAACACCATGTGATATGGTTGTTGAAGTATTGGTACTATCATCTGGTCCTCCCGACTGTCTATCCACTATACAAGGGTCATCCTCCTCCTCAAGCGTGCTAGAATCATCAGCCTCTTTACAAGAGTCACTATCACTAGCCTCTGTGAAAGAGTCACTATCATCATCGGACTGCTCCAAATCCTCATCATCACTGTCATAGTGAACCTCAATGATATGCTTCTTACCCTTACCCCTACACCTATGATCTGGTTCCCAAGGCACCTTGCAATTGTAGCAAAGTCGTGTGCTCCTAATGGGTGTGGAGTTTCTCTGTGCTTCGCTCCATCTAGCTGCTCTGGCTCTATTTCTCTCTACTATGTTGGTCCAATATGTCACCTCATATTCTCTCCAACTGTGGTTTTTCATGGATATAAACTTTTGGAGCGCTATTAGAGGCCCAAGTCTCTCACAAAGTGCATGATATTCTCTTTTACAACTCACCGCTTCTCCAACAAAATCTATAGACCCCATCTTTCCTTATGGAAGATCCCTCAGGCTGAAAGGAGTCTAAGTTCTGATACCATTGTAATGATCCCAAGCCATTATGCAAGGATCATCACGGTTTTGGTGTCTTTTTAAAACTTTTGTTGAGTGAGGTATTTCGTCAAACACTTTGTTGAATTATTTGTTTAGATGTGTTTACTTGCTAAATGGCCACTTGATTTCAGCCTTAGGGTTTACTGATGTGTTTGTATGAATGTTTGCAGCAAATAACAAGAAGATACAACCATGGAACATACCTCAACCATATGCAATATGATAGACAAGCCAAAACATCTCAAATATGCTTTTATTCATGAAATAGAGGAACTTGCTACAATGAAGATGTCGATCTGGAATGCTCAATAGATTGCTCCAAGATAGAAGTATGAGCTACTACAAAAGGCTCCTGACAATACAAAATAAGCCTCCAAAGGCTGGATAAGAGATGAATACCAATACCAAGGTAGATCTGGCTGTATGAAGTGCATAAACCCTAACTGGATGATGCCATGTCCTGGTGGAATGCTGAAGCTCCTCAACAATTCGGCCTTGCTGCCAAAAGTGTCCAATCACCCCAAGAAATATGCCAACTTATAGATTGGGAAACTGTAAGGACAACCAAGGTGCCCGAATCTCCAAAGTCACTCTCAAACCCTATGGATCTGGACCCCTCCACTAAATGGTGCGCCCCCCTGGATGCCTGAAACCCTAGATAATTCAGCCTAGGTGAATGAGGCCTCCAAACCTCCTGAAACTCTTCAAAATGATATATCGGGCAATCACAAACCACTGGAAGAATTTTGAAGTTCAGATATGAGGTATAGCCTCCTAGATATGCAAATCATTGAATCACCAAATCATCCTCTCCCACAGCCATCCCAACCTGTAGATGATGATCTAGCCATGGTAACTCCTCAAGAATGGACTAGATTTGATGTCCAAAGCCCTGCAATGAATACCCAGGTGATAGAATCTCCAAAATCCCTGCCAATCACTTGCAATGAATCTCTCTCCAAGAATGGTGTGCCCCCCTTGCTGGAAACCCCCAACTGGTGTGCCCTATCTCTATCTGCACAAGTAACTGATGTGGAATCCTCCTGCAGTTGAGTATATATGGAACTAGAATGGTGTGGGAGAGTATTGCATCTCCGAGACCAATCTTGGGATAAGCTAGGTGGAATATTTCACCACCGAATTGTCCTCTAGGGTTTGTTAAGTCAAAACCCTCAAAACCCCCAAGAGATGGGCCCTCTAGCTAGACCCAGAAATCCAAAAGATAAACATACATGAATGAATGAGTAGAGGCCCTTGCCTTTCCTTTAAACATTTTGGCTCACCTTGTCCCTCCAAAGTGACTTTCATTTTATTAATAATTAATTAATTAATTAAATCACTTTAATTAATTAATTAACCTTTTTACCTCTGAAAATCTCCTTATCTCTCCTTATGGCTTCCCTGGCCACTGAAATTCACTTCTCACCATCCCATCCTGTAGTGTTGCTTCTCCCGATTCCAATGAGCTATTACACTGAGAGGTTCCTCCAAGTAATGTGCCNNGAATTCCATTAACTTATAGCTCAAAATAGTCAAAATCATGGAAATCGTCGAAATGCCATGGAACCAAAGCCAACCTGTATGGAATGACTCATAATGATGGAATATGATGAGCAATGCAAGATGGACCCCAAATGCCTCTCAATAACCCATGTACTCGCTATAACATCCATCTGGCTACTCTGGTCATCATAAACCTCTACACTGTGATGATCTCCCAAAGTGGGAACATTAGATGAAGTGTTACACATGATTTTGGTCATCTTGGTGATGTATTAACAATAGTGTACTCAGGCTCCCAACAAGAACTTTCTCCTGAGAAAAGTAGCATTTATCTCCTTCCAAAAAACATATTTTCAAAGTGAGTTTGCAGGCTGCATATGGCCTAGGGTGTGAGAATGACCCATTCTCACAGGCCACCTTCATCTAGGGTGCAAAATTCTCACAGTTTTCTCTATACATAGGGTGTGGACTTGTTTTTAAGCTTGGAAAAGAGAAGAAGTCTCGAGGGTTCTAGAAGGGAATCTTCTAGAAAATGAGTTGGCAGTTGTATGGTTGTCATTTTATTGGCTTCTCTGATTTGGTGGGATCATTCTCATCCATGTAACCATCTCACCCTCTCCTATATATTGAAATGATTCTCATGGAAAAGGTTAAGCAAGATTAATTGAAGAATTGATGAAGGAATTGTGTGAAGAACCCAGCTTGAACAAAAGATTGGAGACTCTAGTAGGTCTATCAAGAGGAATTGGATCTTCTTCATGCAAGTACAGAACAAGTGTGCATGTTGGAACCAAGAGTTACCAAAAGGAAGATTGCGACATCAAGGTGATCAGGTTGTATCTTCTACTTTCAATTAATATGATACAACGACATGTCCTTTTCCCATAAAGTCATTCTTACTTTATTGTGTAATTCCTTGATCATATGCATAAGTTGACGATTGAATATATTTTTCTATCTTCACTTTGGTTGGTTTGTGTTGTCTTGGTCTTGACCTCACGAGAGCACCGGAGCGAAGCGGGAGAAACAGAGACTTAAGGAAGCGATACAAAGGTATGTCACTTGTTCCTCCTTACTAGCTAATTCAATGGTCGTAACTTAGGGAAAGAGTCATGTCCTGTCCTGTTTTGTTCTAGATTGAGGTGGATTTAGGGATATTAGTTAGTGTCTGCACCTACCGATTAGTCCAATAACAAAATTGGTGACTCATTGGGAATGCAACCCATTTTTTAGTGGTTTTTGGTGTTTTTCCTTGGCCATTTGCTCTTGCCTTACCTTTCTTCATTTCTATCAATCTCTAAGTCTTCAGGAAACTCTGACAGACTCTCTAGGTCCAGAAGTCCCTTCAAAATTTTTGTCTTTTTCCAAAATTTTGCCTAGTTTCAGGCCTTCTCGCACTGAACCCCTCTGTGGCCTACGAGAACCCCTTGAGTTCACACTCTACCTTTCAGTCCAGTGCGATATTCTCGCTCTCTGCTTGAGGCCAGCCCGCGACAATGCTCCATTCTCGCACTGTACATTACTGATAGCCTATGAACCCATTTTTAAAATTTTTGGATTTAAGGTTTTTGTATGCTCAGATGCCCAGATTTGTGTGTGTCTAAAAAGAACTTCTTGTACCACGGGTTGATTGTTTCTTGACTTCGTATTTTGTGCACGATTAGTCTTCGGAAATCAAAGGCTCTTCTTTTCCATCTTTTTCTCAACTCTCATCTCTTGACTTTTCTTTGCAAGAATATAATCTCTGATCCTGGAATCTGAGTACTTGTTGGGTTAGGAGCCGGTGATTGGTTTGAAAGTTGGGATTTTTTGTCTTTCTCATTTTCTCATTACTTGGAAAATCATTGTTCTCATGCAATTTAAAAGACTAGTCTTGTCTACTTTTCATTTTTGTCTCCATTGAAAGATTGGTTTGGGTTTTGTTTATTGCTTATTCATTAGTTATTAGTTTTCCTTAGTTTCACCACCACGGTGGTTCTTTTTGAAAAGTAAAAAACATTTTTCTTTTTAAAAAAGCATTTTCATTTTGAAAATATTGGAAATCAATCATTGAAATAGAACAAATAGAGAATTTGTCATTGTTACATGATTCATTGAAGATTGCATTTTAAAGAAGATTGTATATCGTAGTTCAAGATTGTTCTAGAAAACTCCTCTTTCCCTCCTGTAAATAGGATTCATCGAACAAGAATTGATATTTTTCATTCCTATCTTTGCATTGTTGGGTCAGAGTCTCACACAACATCAGTTTCATTTCCGTTTCCTTTGAGTAACAAAAACCTTTAATAATATTGCACAATTTTAAAATTTAACTAGTAACTCTTTTCCAGGACTCTATTACACCAACAATTAGCTAGGCTAGAGCTTTGGAATAGGTAGAGAGATACACTCTCCAAAGAAAAAAACACACAATAGCATCTTGTGTTAAGGAGTGTCAAATTCTATTTGCAACATTTTGTCCTGGGAAGCCCTTCTCACACAAGGGTCAAACCCGAGGTCACATTGATATTGACAGAGTTACTCACCCTGCTTCGTTGATATCGGTGTAGAGATTGCATGTATTACGGGGGTCACTTGGAGGTATACCCATAATGATGAGTGGAAGCCTCTCAAATTGATTTCGGGCTAGATACCCTGCCCTTGCGTGTGGATCGGACTGTTGACTGTCCCCCCAGACTTTATTGTTGTCGGTGGTAACCTTAGTGACCTATCTTCTTAGGATCTTACAGAAGGTGACTGTGAAGGGGCAAGTCTTCACGGTACTTGGAATCGACGTTGGCCAAACTCACTTGGGTCCTTGGAGGGTATACCCATGATTATGTGTGGGAGCTTGCACCAGGGTGTAAGTCCGTTAAGTAGGTCATCAGCGTAACTTTTCCACCCTAGCCTAGCCCCTTCTCGTCTCGTTGTTACGACGTTGGATTTCATCACCAACTAGTAACTTCAGAATTAAAAGGTCTTGTTTGCTCAGTGTTGTTCCCTAGATTTTGTTTACTAGCGCATGTTGTTTGTTCACCCAAGTTGACCATAGGGTTCTCTTCGCCAATTTTTTAATTCGTTCACAATTGACCCTCCACGTCGTTCACGTAGAATGCAGGGTTTACCTCCAGAAAATATGGAAGGATCTCAACCCTTGCCTACCAACCCACCAGAGGGCTCTCCTCAACAGAGTGAAGTCCAATACGTCACCACTCCACAGCTAGAGAGAACTGACTCTCTAGAACGATTCTGAATTTCCAATTCTCGGGAGGAATTTCGACTTCACCCCACCTCGGAGAGACGTATTATGCGACTGACCCCTTCTGGAGAACTAGTTGTTCAGTCTTCTGGATCACCAACTGGACCGTTTCCAGGACCCGAGGGTCAAGATCTTTTTTGGGCCACTGGCATTTTTAGACAAGATCTCTTTAGCTATGAAGCAGGCGTTGATATAAATGTCGGGCCTGAGTTCCCCGAAACCTCTGACCCAAACGCAGTACCTTTTACTACTGCATATTATTTTCTTGGAATAGACACTCCACGAGTCGACCACATCTTGACCCTCCCTTTACAAATGGTCCATTACACATATACTATGAGTATTCACACCGAGACTACCGTGGCTATTCAAGTCCCCATTGGCACACCGCTTTCGTCCAGTGTCACCCTAACACTTCCACCGGGATACCATGTGTTGAATGCTTCTATTTTCACTCCTATGCAAACCCCATTTGGAACTCCTAGTGGTCCCTCTTCTTCTGGGAACTCTCCTCCCGATTTCATTCTGACACTTCCTCAACCCCCTTTCGGAGGACCTTTTCCATCCTCTATCAGTGGCACCAATCCTAGTGGCACCATTCCGTCTTTCACACCAAATTACCAGATTCTTGTTGGTAGACAATTTCACCAAGGAGGTTTGACTCAACCCCCCCTTGTAGGGAAAATTCCTATTTGAACACAAATCCCAATTGGAACACAACCCCCAATTGGAACTCAACCCCCGATTGGAGGACAACCTCCACCGACCCCACCCTATGGAAAAAACATACCTCCATCCTTGGCCTAGTATTGGAACCATTTGATACAACATAATCCTCAATCGACTGGGGGGCAACAGCCTCCAGCCACATCTGTCATACCCCCTAGTATAGGCCAACCGTATCCAAGTACGTCCAATCCTATTTGGGGCTCGAATGCTCAAACTCATGTCCCTGTTCAAGGATACAATCCCATGAGCTACTTTCATCCACAACAACCACTGAATTTTATTGGGTCTTCGCATTATATGCAGACTGCTTATGGTCCCACTGGTTTGTCGACGGGACTCCCTCCCCAAAGCCACTAGTACTTGCATGTGAATATATAGTTACCCTTCTTGGCCACTTTGGACCTCTCGGATCTGTCGAGGATTTTAAACGATCCAATCCGTCACTCTCCCTAATGGTTCGCTATACCAGCCAAGCTGCCATCTGACATCCCTAAATTTGATGGCAAAGAAGAAGAGGACCCAAACAATCACGTGATGACTTTTCACCTCTGGTGCTCATCCAACTCAGTGATGGATGACTCTATTCGTTTACGTCTTTTTCAACGAACTCTCACAGGTTCTGCTGCGAAGTGGTATATAGAAATACCACGAGGTTTCTTTGCCGACTTCAACACCCTAGCTATGGCTTTCCTCACCCACTACCAGTTACCAATCCGTTACGAAACGGGGAACGAAATTTTGAGTTCTTTCAAACAAAACAAAGCCACTCATATATCCGATCACATTCATGAGTGGTGACGGAGACGATGTCTCATCAAAATTGAACTTCCCGATCAGTTGTTGGCCGAGTGGTTCACCAAATCATTCATGAATGACATCGGTCGTGACATCACCATGGGTGGAGTTGTCACAGAAGAACATGCCATAAGTCGTGCTCAATACCTTGACCTCGTTTACTCACAAAGGGGTACTCTTTACGACTTACTCCTTGATGCACCTCGTCCTTCCACTTCCGCCACTTCAACTACTCCAACTACTTCTCATGCAGCCGACGATCTGATTGGCACTTTCCATGCCCAACCACATTCAGCCTCAAGCAACAACCCCAAACCCGCTTCTTCTAATGTTCAAAATGCTTTGTCTCCTACCCCTCCCACTGGCAAGACTTCTGAGGTAAATGCGGTTCAATCTACACCAGCTGGTAAAAGAAAATCTAGAAAGGGAAAGGGTAAGAATAAGGAGGACAAAAATACTTCGCAAGAAAAGAAAATCAAAACTCCACTTGTTGACGATAGGGATAAGCGCAAACCTCGATACCCTTGTCTTATCTATGGTGATGATCACTACACAAAGGATTGTTCATGACGTGCCAAGGTTACTAATTTCCTTCAAGGGGCCCCAAAACCACCCACTCCAGCCATTTTGTCCCAACCCTTCCCCTCTCAACAATAGGCCCAATTGGTCATTCATGACCAACCTTCCCCTTCCACTATGTCCTATGTATTAATGTGTACTGGTGATTCAAAGAAGAATGACATCGCACTTACCACTCGAGCCAAAGATTATTCTCCCTCTAAAGAGAAGGTTGATGTTATACCTCCTTCATTGGTCCAACCCTCTCCCACGACTCCACCTACCAATGGTCCTCTTCATCTCGAAACGACCGAGCCTCAACACAGTTCTTCGCCCTCCTCCAAAGGGCGTCATTCGGAAATCGGCTTTCAATCCTCATGCTTGTGCTGCCCAAAATTACAACATTGTTGAAGATCTGGACCAAGCACCTTCCGCGATGTCATCCCTCAAAGTCCTTGAAAGTTGTCCCACAAACGGAAGGCGATGTTGAAAGATATTGGTGGAATCGACCCGACGAACACAAATTTAATAATTTTTGACTTGGAGGATCACATTCCAAGGTTACCCCCTCAAATCGCATTCCAAATCCAAGTGATTGTCTTTGACAAAAAAATTTGTAGAACTGTTATCGACAAGGGTGCCTCGACGTGTGTCATGTATGTTACCTACTGGAAAGCCATCGAATCTCCCTCTTTGACTAAATCCCATAACACACTCAAAGCCTTCAATGGCTCCGGTTTTAAGCCTTATGGTGTCCTTCCTTCATTGCCAATCACGATAGAAGGAAAAATGGTCCAAGTCGAAGTGGAAGTCTTTGACGCTCCTCTCGATTACAATCTTCTACTTGGCAGTAGCTGGATCGATTCCATGCACGCAGTTGTGTCGACTCTTTTTCGTGTTTTACATTTCCCACATCAAGGAAAGGTAATCACCATCGACCAATTAGCCTTCTTTAACTCAGATACACATACTGACAACATACCGTTCAT
This sequence comes from Picea abies, assembly GCA_900067695.1. Taxonomy (NCBI): domain Eukaryota; kingdom Viridiplantae; phylum Streptophyta; class Pinopsida; order Pinales; family Pinaceae; genus Picea; species Picea abies. The sequence continues at coordinate 6,018 of CBVK0100099505.1, read as the reverse complement.
CACTAACCCCCCCCCGGGCTACGAAAACGTCTGTGTAGGTCTTCTCAAAGACTCTTCGTTAATGGGTACTTTCCCCATTCCACCACCCGATGTTCCACACTCATTTGTCACTTCAATCAACATGATCTCCACCTCGATTCATGGAACCCCTGCGTCTCATGACCCATGGATGGTACCCGACCCCAACGATCATCTTCATTACGACGACGAAATACCTTTGAGTTCGGTCGAATCTGCCTATCAGACCATTCAATCTGCAACCCCTTCTACCCTCTCTCTTGGTGATTTATCTCCAGATCCTTTCCGCGTCATTTTTCCCATGGACGAGATGATTATGTCTGTCATGGAAGACACCCCCTGGAACGATGGCCATCACCATTCCATCCTCTTCCTGGAACAACACACCATCGAGAGTTACCAACGGATCTCGACCCCGTCGACCGTTGTCATCATTTCAACCATTCCCGAGTCCACACACGATTTGTTTTCCGAAGGGAACTTAAGCAATATCTCACCCACTATTCCCCTCGACATATCCATCAAACCTGGAATTGTCGAAAATGTGCATATCGGAGCTTCGTGTTCCCCTGATGAAATCGTCACCTACAAGTCACTTTTCAAAAAATTTCGTGACGTTTTCCTCTGGAGCTATGAAGAAATGTCGGGGATCGACCCCGACATTGTGATACATGAAATTAAGACATACCTAGACGCTAAACCCGTTCGACAACGCCTTCATCCAGTTCACCCATGTAAAGCGGCTGCTATCAAGCTTGAAGTTGAGAAAATTCTCAAAGCCGACTTTATTTACCCAGTGGCCCTCACTGACTGGGTTTCCAATATTGTCCCGATCGACAAGAAACAAGGCACAATCCGTGTGTGTGTTGATTATAGGGATATTAATAAAGCTTGTCCTAAAGATAACTTTCCTACCCCCTTCGTCGACCAGATTGTCGACGATTGTGCCAGAAGTGAAATCTTCTCTCTGATGGATGGTTTCTCCGGATATAATCAAATCAATATTGTTCCTGAGGATCAACACAAAACCTCTTTCATTTGTCCTTGGGGCACTTTCGCTTATCGAAAACTTCCTTTCAATCTAAAGAACGTTGGTGCAACTTTTCAGCGTGCTATGTCTTATGCCTTCCATGATATCAAGCACATCGTGCAGCCATCGAGACATGATCTCCTAGTTATCCCTAGATATCTGGGATAACAGGACCAACACAAGACTTCTTTTATTTGTCCTTGGGGCACTTTTGCCTATCAAAAACTCCCTTTCGGTCTCAAGAACGTTGGCGCAACTTTTAAGCATGCTATGTCTTATGCCTTCCATGATATCAAGCACATCATGCAACCATATCTTGACGAATTACCCACTCATTCCATGTGCTGATTCGATTATCCAATCCACCTCTGAGCCATTTTCATCCATTGTTGGTTTTACCATATACGCTTGAATCCTCACAAGTGTGTTTTCTGCATGGAATCCGGCCAACTTCTAGGATTTATTTTTTCGCGTCAAGGGATTAGGGTAAATCGTTTAAAGGTCGAGGTGATCCTTAATATCCCTCCTCCTTCTACACTTCGCCAGTTACAAAGTTTGCAATGGAAAGCAAACTTTCTTCGTCGTTTCATCCCGAACTACGCCGAGATCACTTGTGGATTTATGTGAATCCTCAAAAAGGGGTATGAGTTCGTATGGGATACCATCACAAACAAAGCCTTCAAAGCTTTGAAACTATCCCTGACATGTGCTCCGCTTCTCTTCCCCCCCGATTATAGTCACGATTATTTCCTCTACCTCGCAGCCTTGGATTACGCCATTGCTATGGTTCTCATCCAAGAGGATGATTCTCATGACAAACATGTTATCTATTACTTGAGTCGAAGTCTAACGCCTATTGAAACCAAGTATTTACATGTCGAAAAACTGGCCTTGGCAGACTTCCAAGCAATTCAATGCTTCCGTCACTATATCCTCTCTCGCAAGACTACAGTTATTTCTAACTGCAACCCTATGCAACACATTTTCACACGTCAATTGCTAGGGGGAAAATACTTCAAATGGATCATGATACTCTAGGAGTTTGACTTGGAATTCGAATGAGCCAAGTCCAAGAAGTCCTTAGTGTTTTCCGAGTTGATATGCGACTTTCCCTACTCTGAAATGGAAAATGTAGTAGCCAATTCATTACCTGATGAATCCCTTTTCCTAATTAGTTCTGATGATCTTTGGTATGGCGATATCATCATATATCTCCAAACCTAGACTTTCCAGCCCAATTTTTCCAGTATTGACTGATGTCAAATACACTACCAAGCCCGTCAATATATTATCCTCAGAGACACTCTTTATCGTTGGGGGATTGACTTAGTTTTTCGACGCTGCCTCACGTTCGACGAAGCTGAGAAAGCCTTAAATGACTGCCATTCTAGAGCCTGTGGTGGTCATATGTCCGGGTATGCTACTACCCAGAAGATCGTATGCGCAGGGTATTTTTGGCCTTCTTTATTTAACGATTGCATAATCACCGTCCAAAAATTCCACGCTTGCCAGACCTATAATCATAAGATATGGTCACATCCCAATCCTCTTCACCCTGTGGTCTCTGTTGGTCCCTTTGCAAAATGGGGCATCAATTTCATGAAATGTCACCCCCACTCGGCCGGGGGGCATGGATACATTATTGTAGCCATAGATTATTTTACGAAATGGGTCAAGGCGATGCCGACATTTGACAATACTGGAAAGACCGCAACATTATTCATTTTCAATCACATCATAGCTCATTTTGGTGTTCCTCAAGCTATCATCACCAATCACAGTATCCAGTTTAGAAACTTCATGATGTCCGAACTCGTTGAAAAGTTGGGTTTTAGCCATGAAAACTCAACGCCCTATTACCCACAAGCCAACGGTCAAAAGAAGCGATTAACAAAGTTCTCATAACCATGCTTTGACGAATGATAGGGATTCACAAAACAAGTTGGAACACAATGTTGTTTTCAACATTGTGGGCTTACCAGACGTCCATTAAGTCCACTACTAGGTTTACACCTTTTCGGCTAGTCTATGGTTTGGAAGCCATTTTCCGGATCGAATGCGAGATACCCTCTTTAAAACTAGTTGTTGAACTCCTACCAAACACTTCTGCTAAGGAAGAATGTATATTGTATCTTATGCGATTAGACGAAACTCGACATGATGCTACCCTAGTCATAAAATCCCAGAAGAAACGTGTCAAGGCCCAATACGACAAACATGTCAAGACTCGCATTTTCTCCGAAGGAGATCTGGTTCTCCTCTACGAACAATATCAAGATATGCTAGGAGATGGAAAATTTGAAGCCATGTGGCGAGGTCCTTATATCGTTAGACAAGTTTTGGAGAAAGGAGCTTATGAGTTAGTAGATTACAATGGTATCCCTTTGAGTGAACCCAGAAATGGGTTGTACTTGAAGAAGTACTATGCATAAGATCACTCATGCATGAATACTTATATTTTTATTATATCATACTTCTTGTGTGTTACTGTAGTTTGCTTTTGTCATTATCTGGTCTCTGCCCTTATGTGACATTGTGTTTGATTTCCATATGTTGGAGTCTTCACTACCCCACATTGGCTTCACTGATGGCGCTAGATGTAGTACTCAGAACCTTGCTTCTGCTACATGGGCAATTTACGTCCCTACAAACAAACTTGTCACTCTACAAGGTATGTGCCTCGGTCGTGCGACCAAGAATATTGTGGAGTATAGCGTCGTTATTGAATTGTTGATTGATTCCATCTCGCTTGGTGTCCATCACTTGGTTGTGCAACTTGATTTGCATCTCATAGTACTACAGTTAAGTAATGTCTATGCTATTCGAAGTCCTACTTTGTTACGGGTGTATTTACGAATTCGCCTCTTGGAACGTTATTTTGATTATATTGAGTATTAGTATATTCCTAGATGTCTAAATACATTAACTGATGCATTAGCTAACTATGTATTATATAGACATTTGGGTCATTTATAAATCAATCACATCAACTTTCACACAACACAAGATAAACTGGTAGAAGCCGTATGTATATATAACGATCAAAAAGTTTTTTACAAAAAAGTTCTGTCCGAGGATCAAAAATTTCAAAATCTGAACCTCATAGCTTCTACAAAGTGACATCATGGATGACATTTATGGTAACACATGACTACCTGGGCAACCCTACGAAGCAGTCAGCCAACTAACTCTGATACTCCCACCATATGACGCTGATAACATCATGGAACCTCTCCAAGAGGCATGTCTGGAATGTTTGCAGTCAAACCCTCTAAGTTTTGTTCCACTGCTTCATAATCTTTAGCATCCCATCATGGCACTAGAGCCACCTCTCCTTGTCGCTGAATAGGAGAAGTACCAGGTGGTCGATAAGGCCCCACATCTGTGTCATCAAAAAATGATTTTGTAATTAGACCTTGGACGAATATAAAAGCATTGGCATATGATAAAATTCACAAAAACATTGAAAAAGTAAAAATGTGTACTTCTTACCAAGATCCCCCCACTGAGCACCTTCGGGCAGGGCCAAGTCTGTATCTCCTCGGAAGTCCAACCCGGCATAGGCATAATCATCGACCATCAACATCTATGGTCGCAACTAGTCGAAGAAGGCATCATTGTATTTGATGATTAGTTCAGCTATGTGCCGAGCCATGAGGTTACACCACCTCAGCATTCTTGGATCCTCTGGAGCCGGTAAACCCCACTAAACCTACAACCTTAGCAAGGGAACCCTCTCAAGAAAGAAGGACACCAACAATGACCCATACCTGAATTGCTTCAGGTTGCCTCTCCTACATTTAGTCAACTGCCTCTTCACGCTAGGAAGGACTGCGTCTGCCCAGTTAAAGACCCGAGGCTCAGTACACTCTATGGCATACTGAAAGTAGATCTGGAGAGCCATGTGTGGAGCAGCGCTCCCAGCCATATGAGCAATGGTGAAAAAAATAGTGCAAAGGGTCAAATCTTGCACCCCCCAAATGACTACCTTTCCTTTGCTCCTTTCTACCTCTGGAACACAGTGCAAACAACAATATTCACTCATAGGAAACCCATCACCTCTGCTACCAGTAAAGCTCGCATGGTACCCACGCCATGGCAATCCTGTCAAGGATTAAACGTCCTCGATATCTAAGGACAATGTGTGGACCCCTACGTGGAATACTTGTTGGTCCATGTCCCACATATGCACAAGGTACTCCAACAGTTTGACTTGGGCCCTCATACCCAAGATACGAAATAATTCCAGGAGACCATAGTCTCGCAAAGCGGCAATGGTGCCTGGGTTATTCCCAGCATAGCATCATCTTATTCATGCTCTCTTTCACTCCATTCTAGTACCATGTTGATAGCCAAATGCCTGCATAAGAAACATAAGAAGAAGGTCAACAACTCTCTTCAAGACTTGGTATCTTTTTCATTGAGCAAACTTCAAAGAAATTTTTCACTTTGCGGTTCTCACAGGTTCCCTTTAGGCACAGTGCGAGGTTATCGTAAGTGCCATTGGGGCCACTTGCGATAATGATGCATTCTCGCAGGGCCCGTGTGGCTGGCCTGCGAGAATGGTTGAGCACAATTTTAACCCCTAAAACAAGCTCAAAAACATGAAATTTACCAATGAAAATGAAAAATTGAACCATGAAAAGATAGAGGACAAGGAGCTTACCTCACTGCCAGAGACGGTTCATCGAATGGATGCTCGTACCTCCCGTAATTGAGCACCGAAATTCAAGGGAAAAAGAGGGGTTTTGGGCTAAAATATTGGCAAAGTTACAATGACTATGGTGAAAAGAACTTTTACCCACTTATATTTACTTTTACCATTTTTTATTGGTTTTTATAATTGTTTTATTTATTAAACCTAATTCCTAATACCCTTATGAGTGCGAATTTTGCAGACGTAATGAGCTCGACGTTCATACACAGTGAGATCGGAAGAGCGTCGTGTAGGGAAAGAGTGTAGATCTCGG
>CBVK0100099504.1:0-24748 GCA_900067695.1 Picea abies | reverse complement strand
AAGAGCTTAACTATGGACTCTGGGGGGTTTTCTTTTTCGTAAATTTAGTCCCTCAGGCCCAAAAAAGGAATAAAATTATACCTGAGGATACTCTTCTAAAGAATTAGAATTCGATAGAGTATTCCTTTGTTCGTACAGTTGACCATCCAGACAAAAAAAGGGGTAAACTACCGCCGGACAGACGTGACTTCAAATTTCAGTTTAACGAGCATGAAGGGTCACAAGATCGCTCGACAATATTTTCATGTTTAAAGGGTCTGAAAAGGGCTTAAAAGGAGACCCATTATGTTTTGGGAGTCCAGAGGGTAAGACAAAGAGTGAAAAAGACCCATGCAAATGAGGCTCAAACTTGTATTCAGGAAAGACTATAAGGACTCCTGAGCCTACTATGTTGTTAGAAACGACATGGACACCATAATGCAACCAGGAACTACCTAGGGCATCCATGTTTTGGTAAGCTCTACCACCAAGTTGCGACACTTCTAGAGAAGATATGATGGTTCCGTGTCACAACCGGATGGGATCAATCCTATATCGTAAGAACAAAAGGCAATGAGATGCAACAGTGGGGATGAAATCCTACCCTATATGCTTAGGTTGATTTTTGAAAAACAAATTATGGACCGTCCATATGTATATTTTATTTTTTTTCTGAAACTCAATGAAAAATGTCCCAATACCTGATAAAATCCCTCCCATATAACTATGGAACCACTCAAAATGGTTTTTGGTATAAAGAAACTGATAAAAGGGGCCAAAAGAGTGACAAAAAGAGACCAAAAAGTCTATAAATAGAAGCTGGCAGATCATTATCACCATTGTTGATTTGGAAATTAACTCTGGAGCCAAAAGACCCCCTTTGCCAAAGATCGTGATTTCGGGAGCTACAGTGGACTAAACGGACTTTTACTTCGACCAAGTAAGTACAAACTCCCCTATCTTGCATTTCAATCCTTCATTTATTGATTTTGAGCATGTTTTGGAGGTGGTCGTCGACCTCTAAGAGGTCGGCCCTAGCAAAACGTGGGTTGTCCAGGGATAGACCGTGGGTACCTGTGCGTAGTTTTGACTCTGCGCACGGGTACCTGTGCGTAGTTTTGAATCTGCGTGCGGGTACCTGCAACTGTCGCCTCGACAGCCCGTGGGTGCCCCCCGCGCAATGGAAATTGTGATTGGATGAATACTTAACTCCGCCTTTTTCCTTGTGTGTTTGGCAGAATGTATGTTCATTGGAGAGAGAGGGAGAACGAGGCTGCCAATGAGGCAGTGGATGTAGATCTGAATGTGATGGCCATGCTGACGCAGTGTGGCTTGGTAAAGTTTTTTCTGTGTCCGTATATACATGCTCAACCCAGGCTGTTGAATGCCTTGGTTGATTATTGGCACCTAGATGCAGAGGCATTTATGATAGAGGGGAAATCCTTGGTGCCCACCACCGAGGATATCTACTTTTTGACGGGCCTCTCGAGGAGAGGGGAACCCGTCAACTTTCAGACATTTCCTGCGGGGCCGAGCAAAGTCTCGTAGTTGATAGCAGAGTATTGCGAGGTTGGGACCGATCAGAGGACTTCCTCGGTTCCCATCAGTAGGATTACCAACCTCACCCTCCAGACTATCTTATCGCTCATTGGGAAAATTACCGGCTCCACAGCCGTGCATCAGGCTTCGCGCGCACAGATGAACTATGCAATTCAATGCTTGAATGCACAAATTTTTGACTGGAGTACCACACTGCTAGCAAGCATGACAGGTCAGTTGACAGCTTGCAGAAAGCGAACGCATAGGAACTTCGGATTTGGGACCATCCTATGTTCATTTTTCTTTGAGAGAGTTCCATGTTTCAGTCCTCGGCTGACAGTACGAGGACACCTGGCGACTTTCCCCGCGGTGTGCAGATGGGCAGTGTTGTTTCCGCGACAGGGTGGTGGGAGGATCACAGAGGCCTTCAATGATGACTTTTTTGCCTGGCTGTCATGACAGATCCCAGCGATCGAGGATTACCCATATGCAGGGATCGATTTTTCCAGAGATCCAGCGAAACCAGTGCCTCCTAGTGAGGAGCGAGGGGAGATGGGTAAGTCTCCACCTATCTAGTTTTTTTGTGTGCATATGTAATTTTTATGTCTTTTTGATATATATATCATGTTTTTGTATAACAAAGTTTTTGATGGGTGAACATTTTGTTGCGTACAGATGTGGGACCCGTGCGACCTGCCGATTATGCACGGAACAGGCACCGCCCACGACCAGAGGTCGCAACTGTCGCCGCCAGGGGAGCAGCAGTAGCAGGGAACCTCCCAGTAGGAGAGGTCGAGAGGGTTCTTAGGAGGATTGAGCGGAACTTCACTGAGCTCACTCGCACAGTTCCCATGGAAAATATAGAGGACTTGTCGCCCTCCTTGCAAACTCATATTGTGGGGGTACCTCGGACATGGGTCCGATTGTTTAGACACTTAGGTCACACTGTTTTTTAGTATAACAGGGCTCACAGGCCCTGAACAGACTTGTAGACTTTTATGTGCTACGATCACTGACATATATATATTTTTTGAGGGCATAAGCCCTAGTGACTCGTTATGGTTCCCACTTTTTGAGGTGCTTGCGCCCATCTATGTACTCTAAGGATTTTATGATGTTTCTATATGGTTTTTATTTCTTTTCTATGTCTTAATGGATTATGTGTGCAAAAATGTATTTACATGTGTATGATCATGATCTTTTTATGTGTGAGAAAGATGCCAATTTAAAATGTGATTAGCTAGAGTATCTGTAATTTGATTTAGACTCCTAGGAACATGAAAATATGTAATATAATCAAAGTTGCATTCCAAGAGACGTACCCTAAGGAATCGTCGATGTAAAGTTGGGTCGTGCACCTGGTATATTTTGTTTAGCTGCGACACAACCAGTTGAGCGTCTAGATAGACCTGGAGACGAGAGATAACTAATGACAAAGCGTCACGAATCAACTCAATAACTATGCTATACTCAGCAACATTGTTTGTGGTGTCACCTAAGCATATCCCTCCGGAAGATAACAACTGACCCTGTGGTGTAAAGATTACCCAAGCTGCGGAGGCAAGCCTCCATGTGTGTCGACTAGAACCGTCCGCATACCCAATGAGCACCTCAGACTTACTTGACATCTACCATAGTGATGAAAGATAACATTAATGACACGTCCATAACACGTTTTTCAAAAGAAATGTAAAAAAGTAATAGCACAAAGACTATACATATGTTACAAAAAGTTACCCACAGTGACCGTTCTATGAGTAATACTTCTTGAGGTAGAGCCCATTCCTAGGCTCCGCCAAAGCATTCCCTTCAAAATCGACCAAATGATAAGCGCCCTTCTTTAAAACCTCCTTAACAATGAAGGGTCCGAACCACATGGGTTTAAACTTTCCTACCCCCAGGGGGTCCTTATCTTGGTCATAAACCAGGACAAGGTTGCCCTCAAAGAAAACCCGAGGACGAACGGACCTATTATATTGACACTTAACCTTATGTTTATGAGCCTCGTTGGCCATGGCCACATCGCGACGTTGTTCATCAAGCTGCTCAAGGTGTACTAACCGTTCTTCAAGTGGAGAAGTGTCTGGCAATAACTGGACTGCCAATTTTAGAGATGGAATTTGACATTCGATGGGAAAGAATGCCTCTAGCCCATAAACGAGTTGGAAAGGTGAGAAACCAGTTGCAGTCTTAACTGATGTTCGATAATCCCATAATGCCAAGTATAACATCAAATTCCAGTTGGATTTGGCTGAGTTGATGGTTCACTATAGCATTGTTTTAAGAGTTTTATTAACAACTTCCACCTACCCATTGGCTTGGGGATAGTAAGGTGAGGAATGTTCTTGCCGTAACCCAAGATTTGACGTTAACTCAATCATCATTTGATTCTGAAAGTGAGTTCCATGGTCAGTGACAATCTCTCTCGGGACGCCGAACCTTGCTATGATTTGGTTAAATAAGAAGAGAGCTACGGTCTCTCCGTCATCTTTGAACATCGGCATAGCTTCGACCCACTTAGTGAAGTAGTCGATAGCTACAATGATGTAGCGGTGCCCCCTTGCTGATGGGGGGTTGCATGTAGTGTAATCAATCCCCCACTTGGTGAAGGGACCGATGGTGATGACAGGAAACATGGGAGATAGATGTGCCCTCATCTTCCGTGAGAAGACTTGGCATGGATGGCACTTCTTGACCGACTCGATATAATCTTTGATAAGTGTAGGCCAAAATTAACCTGCTCGTAAAATATTTTTGGTTGTTGCCAACCTGGATAAGTGACCGCCACAAGCTCCTGTATGACAATCATTGAGCACTATGACGGCCTCCTCATGAGTGAGACATCGACGCAAGATGCAGTCTACACCTCTCCGATACAACGTATCATTGAGTATGAGATAGTTCTTGGCCTGATGGCATATCCGTCGACGCTCATCATGAGAAGCAGAGGTAGGGCACTTCAAAGTCTAGAGATAGATCAGTATATCTCTGTACTAGGGGTCTGAAGATTCAATCAAAAACATATCCCCCTGGATAGGCGATTCCTCAGGCACAACGTCACCTGACTCAACCGGAAGTTCCGAAATAAGTTCTGCGAAGACCAATGACTTCTTGGACTTTGCTGAAACAAAGTCTAAGTCAAATTCTTAGAGGATTACCATCCATCTACTGATTTTTCCACCGATAACTCGTCGTGTCAACATGTACTGGAATGGATTCATGACGGCAACAATGGTGGTCTTACGAAACAGAACATAGTGACGGAACCGTTGAACAGCATGAACTGCTGCCAACGCAAGTTTTTCAAGATGAGTATAGTTAAGTTCCGATCCTACAAGGCCTCAGCTCAGGTAATAGATAACGTATTCAGAAAATGAATCATCTTCCTGAACTAAAACCATGCCTATGGTTGACTCTACGGCAGCCAGATATAATAGGAAATCCTTGTTATAATTTGGTGGTCGTAGCAGAGGTGCGGTTGTAAGGGTGTGTTTCAATGCGTCGAAAGAGCATTGTGCTGCTTCGTCCCAGTAAAAGGGAACATCTTTCTTCAGTAAACGCATGAAGCCCTTGGTGATTTCAGCATAGTTGGAGATGAAGCGTCGTAAGAAGTTCGCCTTGCCTTGAAGACTCTGAAGTTGTAAGATTGTGCGTGGGGGGGGGCAACTGGACTATTTCCTCCACCTTAAGAGGATCCACCATGATTCCTGTTGTTGAAATGATGAAACCTAACAAACGTCCTGACGTGGCGTAAAAGCTACACTTGTTGGGGTTCAAGCGAATCCTAAAGTAGCGGCAGTGTTCGAAGATTAGTGGGAGATGCATAGGATGATCCTTTCGCTTGCGAGAGCGTGATGCTAAATCATCTAGATAGGCCTCGAATATATGCTTGAGGTCATGAAACGCAAAAGACATGGCCCGCTGGAACGTGGCTCCAGCATTTTTGAGGCCAAAAGGCATCTTACAATAAGCGAATGTACCCCACGGACAAATGAATGTTGTTTTGTGTTGGTCCTCAGGTTTGATTTGGATTTGGTTATAGCCCAAAAATCCATCCATGAACGAAAAGGCTTCGCAACCGACACACTCATCAATGATCTGGTCGATGAATGGGGTTGGATAATTATCTTTTGGACATGCCTTGTTCAAATCATGGAAATCGGTACAGACATGAATCGTGCCTTGTTTTTTATCAACCGGCATGGGGTTTGACACCCATTGATTCAAATGAATAGGTTATATGAACCCAGCCTTGAGCAATTTCTCAACCTCAGCCTTGATAGCTGTTGCTTTCCTAGGATTAAATGGATGAAGTTTTTGTCGAACAAGCTTAGCGTCAGGATATGTTGTGATTTTGTGTTCAACTATTTTCGAATCAATGCTTGGCATTTCCTCGTAAGACCAAGAAAAAACATCGCAGAATTCTTTAAAAAGATCTGTGTAAATTTGAATCTCTTCGGGGGAGCAATCCGCTCCGACGAAGACATTCTCCACGATGCCGGGGTTTCGGGAGATATTGATAGGTATCGTGGCAGCAATAGTCGCCATATTTCCCTCAGAATAAATATCCTGTGTAGCTAAGAGATTAATGGGACAAGGCTGATCTCCTGTCATGGTGATAGTGAATTCTCCTACCTCGATTCGGTGTAACTCTGGGAAGAAATATGATCTGTGATGAAGATCCTCCCAGGGTTTTTCTAGACCAGTCATTGCTTCGATTATTGCTTCATCAGAAGGAAAGACTAAATCTAACGAATCAGTGTTGGAAAGAGAATCCTGAGCCCATATAGGCTCAAGGATTGGATCCAACTCGTGTGCGGGAATTGGATCAGGAGTAGCTGAAGCTTTCTGGACCAGAGAGTACGCTACTTCAGTGGCCGACAAGGGCATGGACATGCCAGCGTGCCGCGTCGCATCCATCATATCTGATGGGGAAGGAAGAATCCACGGATCCTGAAAGTAAGTCGTGCGGAACGACGAGACGTGAAAAATCTCAGCCTTGTGGTGAGTCAATATAAACTTGACATCGCTATGAGGAGGTGGGTAATCGAAACTACCCATCAAAGATGGGCACAAGCCAACTCCTACGTTAACGACACCGGATTGAGGATTATCATCCATGGGAACCGTGGATGCCCCCAAAGCTGGGTCAGGTCGAGAGAAGGATAACTGATCAATGGTCACTATCCGGCCTTCATGTGGAAACAATAAGACTCGGAAAACTGTAGCGACCACCGCTTGCATTGCATAAGTCCAACTATGACCTAACAATAGATTGTAGTTGATGGGGGCATCAACTACCTCGACTTCGATGCACACGGTCTTCCCCCCTAACTGCACAGGGAAAGAAGGAATGATGCCATGCGGTCGGAAAGAACGACCATCGAACGTAGTGAGGAGAGTAGGTGACGGAGACAACTCAGGTTGACCAATCACTTTCCAGCATGCTAAGGACATAACGCAAGTCGAAGCGCCCTGATCTACCACCGTGCAGAAGATATTCCATGTAAAAGTTTTCGTGGGATGAGCCACTACTATCTGAAACGCGACGTGGTAAGGAAAATGAGGTTTCAAGTCAGTCGTATCTAACATGATGGTACCTGGGTTACAAGTCTCAGTAGAGCCTAAAGCAGTCAACAAGGCTTTTCTCTGAGCAGGGCAACTTTGGAGGACCTCCAAAGTGGACATAGCACAAGGGGTTTGGGATAAATCTTCCACCACAGAGTAGTTCTAAGCGGACCTTGCATTTGGATTGTGAGAAGCTCGCTTAAATGCACCCTTGGGAATGCGTGTCACTGTTTCACCCAACGTCTTCTCAATCTGTAGCGGAAGAGATGGGATCTCGACTTCTTTTCCCTTCTCAGAGGCGCTTGGTTTGCTATAGTCGTGCGCTCTAGTTGTTATTAAAGCATCACTTTTAACCATATATACATTCGTGGAAGATGAATTGTTTGGGGGAGGGCAGTTTTCTTGGCTGCTCCCTTCGACACTTGTAGAGGCTTGAGTTAAATTTTGCCCATGCTGAAAGGGATTAGTCAACACGGCTTGTTGTTGCTGTGTGACAAACTTCTGGGCCTCTGCAAGTCGAGGACATAGATGGGTCGAGTGGTCTTCCACGCATAAGTTGCATGGATACCTTGCCTTCCTCTTTTCCGTGGTGCCCTCGCCAGCATTATCAGTGGGTTTCTTATCCCCCTTACTCTTCTTGCATTGTTTTTTCTTCCCTTCAAGCTGTTGGGTGGCCTTTGGGTTAGTCGTCTATACGGAGTGTACTTCTGACGTTTGGGTAGGAGGAGTAGCCAAAGCAGTAGTCTAGTTGGCCACTGAGTGTTGTATAGATAATTGTTGCAATTGTTTTGTCAATTGCTCAGCGGGCTTAGTTTGTGCCGAACCAACGATGTCGTCGGCATGTGGTCCGACTCTCTGTCTAGTTTTATCCAGTATTGACCATGGTGCATCCGGTAGGATGTTGTATAGTAAACCAGACTGAGAATAGATAAGCTTAAACTGTTGAGCCCTCATGATGGCATCTTCCTCGGAGAAAACCCCTGAAGTTGCGACGTCTTTGGATAATTGCGGAACTAAAGACTTAAGGAACCACTCAAGCAGGAATGCTGGTGGGACGGGTACCTTGATAAGACTCTTTCAGCATCGCCACTCTCAAATATGATCCAAGATATGGTCCGTTGTCATCTGTTCGAAATTAGCTAGCAACTCTGTGCCAGCATCGTATCTCACAGGTAACTGGAAATGGTTAAGGAAGGCCATCGCGAGTTTGCCAAAAGAAGAATATCGTGAACAATCAAGCTCTATGTACCATTTCGTGACACTCCCAATAAGAGTGCATTGAAACAATCGCAACTGGACGGAGTCATCTTTCAGTGAGTTAGATGAACACCAAAGGTGGAAAGTAGTCACGTGATCACCTGGATCTTCGTTAGGCTTGGCCTCGAACTTTGGAATGTCTGAAGGCAACTTCATCGGCATAGGAGGCCAACGCGGATCATGACAGATAGGATCATTTAATAACCGTGTCAAATTTGGCAAGTGTAACGTCGCCAAGAATGGTAGTTTAGGTTGCTGCTGATAGCTTGGATAAAAGGGTCCTGGAGTTTGACTGGCACTAGGTTGCCAGGAAAAGTTTGGCTGCTGGCCCAGGTTTTGGTAGAAACCATGGCCCTGACTAGCGTGAGGGTTTTGCATCTGAGGAGACATCATTGGCTGATTCCCCATAAAGGACATAGGATGTTGGGCATTCATCGTGTTTGACAGACTTTGGGAAGGATTACCCCATGCCGGTCCCGAGGGTAGAGGCATAGAATTTTGTCCGAGGTTCCATTGACTGTGGAAAGAATTACCCCAGAACGACATTCCAGAGGAAGGAACGGATCCTTGTCCTGAGTTCCAAGGTCCTGGTATATGTGCCCTCGGTGCAGGAATAGTACCCTGTGTCGGAGTAGATTGTCCAAAAATGGGTGTGCCCCCAGATGGGAAAGCAGTGGATGCGAAAGTGTTATTACCAAACGTCCCGTTCCAAACAAATGGTGACAAACCTATCGACAGAGTTTGCGCAGGTGTTCCTTGACTCCCGGCTCCAAATGAACTCGTGTGTGCAGGCTGCCCAACAGACTGCTGATGCAATCCACCAAGCGAAGGGGACGAAGGAGGGATATGACCTCTAGCGTAAGGAAAAGCATTGAAAGGGACAGAAATGCCCCCAAGTTGACCTTGCAGAGGAGCATTAGAGCTCCCTACCCCCAGACCCAAAGTGTGTAAAGTGGAGTAAGTGAGTGCAAGACTGGTACCTGAACTAGGCATACCATATGAAAACAGAGGGCCTGTAGCACTAGGTGTGTAAGGAGGTGTGGTCGCCGCGATAGATGGGGTCAGTCCACTGTGCGACGTAGTTGTGGCCGAGACCATGGTGGCCCAGACCGTCGACAAAGGCAAGTTAGGAGAAGCTTCTCCTGTGGTAGCAACAATGATGGGAATGGAAGAATTCCCAGAGGATGTAACAGAGTTTGGTTCCATAACTGGGTTAGGCACTGATAGGATTTCGTAAAATTGAATTGGCACAATAATGTCCAGCCAAGTATCAGTGTTTGAGGTTTCAACCGATCCAAGATTGGCGGTTGATTCCTCTGGGAGTTGTTCGGGCTCAATGGTTTGAAACCCGGTTGCTTCGAAAGACCCTCGTTGGTCTAGCTTCCGCCGCAATGGTGGCGGGGGTGGCTCCAATATAACCGACAGCAGGCCCAGAAGCCTTCGTGACCGGTGGAGCTCTGAATCCTCCACTGTGTGAGAAGATTCACGACACGCTAAGGTATTCTACATGAACAAACAGTAACACACACTAAAAGAAAGCCCCTAAAAGATAAATCAGGCAAGCACTAAACTAGTTGGAAGAATACTTACAACAACCAACACTAGAGCAACTTACCGGTGCAAGTGCAACTCGAATATGGAAGCACCCTCCAGGTATACTCTGCAAAGCGTGGCTCAATGTCTGTCCTAGGTACCACGGTATACCCCCACAGTCACCTGTGTATGTCCCTAGAAAAGATTGGCAACTAGTTTGCCAGCACGTGAACAATCACCAGGCGGGTACAGTCAATAGTCGGGTAGACCACAATGAGCAGGGTATCAAGCCCGAAACCTATCAAGGGTATCGAGAGAAAATGGTCCAGAAGACAACTAAGGACCTTGAATGGATTCGAGACCCACGAAGCTCCGTGGCAAATGCAAACGACGGAATCCCTCAACAAATCCTCGATATGTGTTCTCCACTATGCTTGGTCCAGCTTTGGAGGGGTTATCTCCGCTACCTTTCCTTACGCGACCTCATTTTTAGTCCCTGTGTTAGAGGGGGGTCCCAGATAACTTTCCGTAACTAGACTTCTACACTCCCTATTGACAGACTCCAATGTTTGGTTTGAGTGGCCTTGGAGAATTTACTCTCCAACCTATTCCAAGGCCCTAGTCCTGAGCTAGTGAATGCACCCTACAAACAAAAAGTCTAATTGATTTTAATTAGCGTTGCTTTTAATGGGATTTTTAAGTCACAAGGTATGAAAGTGAAACTAATGGTGTGTAAAGACTCAAAGCAAAAATGAACAAGAAATGCTTGGAAACAAAAACTTTTACAAAAAATGCAAAACCAACAACTTTTCAACAAGAAAGACTTCTTTTCTTTTCAACTTTTATAAGATTTCATGCAGCAAACATAAAGGATTTTCGCTCAAATCTGCGAGCTACTTATACTCTAAATGTACTGAAATTTTTTATCAAAAAAGACTTCTTTTTAGCTACTGATGCAACAACACAATCTCCAATCCAAGAAGAAAATGAAAAAGAGATTTTTTTTTTTTATTTAATTGCAAAATGACGCAACAAAGGGAAAATGCCAACAAGCACAAAACCGAGAGAACGAAAATCAAACTCTGGCTTAAAGCACAGATCGCAAAAGAATCAGGGCAAAGATGCGAAAAAGCAATCAAGAAAGCATCGATTCTAACACTTGTCTAAAAGCCATAAAAAAAAAATCTTTTTTCTTTTCTATCAAAACATCAACTAATAAAAACACCAGCTAAGGATAAGATGCCCTAACCTGCGGACTGTGCAGCCCCAGACTCTATACCCCTGAGAGGAGCTCTTCTCACCACAGGAGGGGATGACTGCTCCACCCAAGCTGAAAAACTACAAATCAAGCCCGCGACTGTCACCAAAACAGCACGCATGCAAACACGTGCTGAGCTATAACAGTGCGCGGGTACCCGCGGGCTAAACTTGAACAGGCCATGGGTCTGTATAAAAGCTAAGATAAAACAACAGACAGGCAGCCCAAACCTAAAAAAGGCCTCTGGTATTGACAACCAGGGTCTCTAAAAGGCTTGGATGCTTCTACTTTAACAAAAAAGAAAAAATTGCAAAAAGAAAACAAATGCAAAGAATAACCAACACAATAAGGCAGACTGAAAACAAGACAGTAAACCAGCAAGACCCAGACAGGATCCAGAAATCCCCCTGAGAAGGTAAACTTCTGACAGGGAGAGGAGACCGCCTCTCAAGCTTCCTGAGTCCTACACGCTACTGAAACCTCTGCAGCAAGCGTTCAAATGTGGGCTACAGAAGGTTAGGGCACGGGTTACACGCGTGCAGGCCTTCTGCAGGCCGCGTGTCCCTATGTGTGTCCTGTGAATAAATGTCAAGCAATAGCCAAGGAAAAGCTGGTATTAAGAACCAGGTTCCCTGCTAGCTTTGACCTAATAGAAAACAAACAAACAAAGAAATAGAGATTCTAATTCATTTAACTACCCAAAAACCTTCAACGAAATCCAGAAACCCTAAGAGTAAATCTACCCAGTGGAGTCGCCAATTCTGTTGTGGGGAAATTGCACCCTACGGACTAATGCTATTGTTCTACTAGAGGGTTAGAGATTAAGCATAAATCAAATAAAACATATAAGACTCGTGCATTTGGGATGGGAAAAGTATCTTTTTATTAATCTCAAGATGAATCAACTTACAATGATTNNNNCCGTTCCTCGATCCTGATCCTGGGCTCCTCCTCTTCTTTGTCCTCCAACTTCTTTTCTTAAATTCTCCTAAAGCTTGAGGAAAGGCTAAAGGGTTGGGACAAAACGGATTCGACAATTGGGCAGAGTTTCTTTGCTATGATTTTCCTCCCTTGAATAGTACCCCTACCCCTTTTTTTATAGGCTAGAAGGAGCTAGGGTTTTAGACGAACTCTCGGCCATGCATGGCTGGGAGTTCTAGTTAACTGACCCAAAGCTTTTCGTTCCATCGGCAACTTTCCTGATTTTGTGCTTTGTTAGGTAAACGCGGGTTGTAGTGGGCCAACCAGCATTCCAATGCGTGCAGTAGAAGGTCTGCCAGCGTTCCAACGTGCCCAGTAATGGGTTAGGGCGTAGGTTGCCTAATTTAAGAGGTTTTTAAAGAGTCTATTCAACATGGATTTGGAAATGAAGGGCAATGAGTTGGCTTGATGCCAGGTAAGCATGGATGGTGCAATTTAGGGTTATAACAGTCGAGTCTAGAGTATGTACGGAGCTCTACTGAGTATCTATGATTTTTTAATTGAAGAAAGATTTTGAATCTAATATGAAGAAGGACTAGAATTTACAAAATATGATGTGTCTCTATGTGCTTTACTTATGCATTCCAGTACTTCTTTATGGTTTATGAGTCCTATTTGATGGTTTTATGTTTAAAGGCTTGTTCGCCACATAAGTAGGTTCGACTCTTGCACACATAAGATTCAACTCTTTTCATGCATCTTGCACAAGATCAGGATGAGTCCAAAAGGTTCTATGGATCCTCCTAAGTCTTTTCCTTACCCTTCCCTATCTATTTGTCTCAACAGGGCTTCAGGTGAGACTTCTTCTCTTCAGAGGAGATGAAAATGCCAGCGCTCTAGACTACTCGGTACCTTTTGTTGGTAACCTGAGAAGGACCCTAGTCTGATCAAACTTCTGCCAATAGAACATACCACTGATGACTACAAGCCCCAAGGAATCACAAATAACTATAGATCCATGTCCCAAAGCAATATGTGTTGAATTCGATAAGAAGATATCAGCTGGAAGGAAGGCATTAAGGCATGCTCCCTCATCCAACACAAGGGGTATCAGAAGGACAAATATTTGGAATGAATCGAATGAATGTACTGTAAGGACCACACTGAGATACAACTCTGACATGCACTAGATGGAATAGTGCATGACAGAGACTCTCTAAATAGTAGCCAATAATGGAGACTACAGAAAAAGATGAGGAATCCACTAATGGGGTTATATGGAAACCAAGGTACAACACAAATCCCTATTTGTGATGATTGTTTTTTATTTCGAACACAAGGGAAACCACTCAGTCAACAACCTATGATGGTTTGTCATCTTCAAAGTGTAAGGTCACCTATCAATAATGGAAACAGACCTAGGGTGAAATTCTAGTTCATACTCTTAGAGCAATGTGTCAGATTCTATAAGAGCAGACCCGCCAACAGGAAGTCAATGAAGACCTTCTATACTAGCACGAGTGAGATACAAATATACTTATGATGATGAGATGTACGTTACTGAAACGGTAAGGTTGACTTGAAAGTTCAAATACTAGTTGCATAATAGTCGACTCATGCTAAAACTTCCCTTAAACAAAAACATGACACATTATATGGCTTAGGTGGATTATAAACTAGGATACATTTGAGATACAAGAGACATCATCAAGCACTCCATATGTTTGGAAGAATAAACAATCGAGGAAGATTATGCTAAAAAATGAGAAAAAGTCTCCTAAATCCATACTAAACCTAAATTATTGAGACACTATCTCAAAGATTGTGCTTTGTTCAAGGGAAACAAGACTACTACCAACAAAAGAGATAGACACTTTCCCCCCTTCTTTTTATTTATTTTTATTTATTTTTTGTCTTTTTTATGTTATTAAGTCCTAAAAAAGAAAAAAGTTATGTTATAGCATAGTGGAGGAAATGAGTTTCGAGGGTAAGAAAACTAGTTCCAAATTGCAAGGAATGTATCTATGCTTAATGAAAGGAAGAATGTGTAGGATAAGGACACTTAGGGGATGTTTCCTCTAGGTTTAAGGTGCCAAGTCGCAAAGGAATAAATTTCAAGGCTAGCAACTGGTAGGAATTCATAAGAAAATAGTTCAACAATAGCAAGTTCAAGATGGATTTAGGCCTAAAAGTTTGAGGAGTTAATATGAAATGAAATTACAACTCAACAAAATTTTGGAAGCCCCATGGGTAAGTTATCCAGCAAGACATTGAGAGGAATTCATAAGGCCTCAATGCAAAGACATGGAAGGAATAAAGAGAGCTTTTGAGGCCACATGAAGACTGCAACATGGGTGTCAAAAGGTCGGTGAGGTAATAAATAGGAAACCCATGGAGAGGTAAGATTTACCATCCATAAGAGACACCTATAAGAAGCTCGAAGGGAGTTGTGTTTCTAACAAATGGGGTTGATCATATGGAAAATATGTGGTAAAAATGAATAGATGCATAGTTCAGGTAGAATGGAACCTACCCTATATGCCAGTAAAGAACACAATACTTGTTGAATAATATGAAGAAGTTTTGATATAAGTATCAACATGTGTTAGGGGGATTCCTGTAGGTAATGGCTACAAAAATATTGAGAAGGATATATGTAGCTTCAATGCAAAGTCATGGCAATAATAAATAGAACTCTTGAGCCTAATAGAAAACTTCCAGCATGAGCTCCAGAATACAAAGAATTTTTAAACTACGTCGCCCATGGAAGGTAGGCTCTACAACATGAATTACAACACTTCTAAACAACACAGAAGGTTTTGTGTCGCAACTTAGTGGGGTCACTCCTAAGGAAAAATGAAACATGAAACATATAATGCAAAAATGCATGGAGGGGAAAATCTAACCTATATGCCAATTTCGATATCATTACCTGTCAAAACGGATCAACATGGTACGAAAAGGTACCAAAGAAAATGTCTCCAAATTCTTGTATATAAGACCAAAAACACTTACCCATAATTTAATAAGTCCAATATAGAAACCTCTGATAAAAACATGTGATAAGGGATACAAAACATGAATACAAGAAACCATAAAAGTACAATATGTACAGAGGACTGCACAACCTTATGGCTTATGAATAATAGTGCTCTAAGTAGAGATCATTGATAGGATTAGACCAAGGTTTTCTTTGGTAACAAACCTGTAAAGTTTATATTTTGGGAAGAGGTCAAAAATCCATAATCATAGCTTCAAGGATAGCCTCATATGAAGGAAACTCAACATACCTGAAACTAGGGCTCGAAAACACACAAAAAATAGGGATCGAGGTATTACAAACAATAAGATCAAATTCAAAAGGAAATGCTAGATTACTTAGAACAAGAGGGGAAAGAAAAGGATTACATTCCCCCATTGGATACAAAACCTGATCAATTGTCAAGACCTTATCTAGACAAGGTGAACATAATTGTAAAGATCCTTTCTCATAAGAAATTGAACATTGAGGATAATATGCCAAATAATTAACCTGTGGCAGGGAAGAATCTACATGAATACTAGGAACACAAAGTGAAAACCTGAGATGAAATTGAACTAGGATGGTGATTAACAAATGAAAGATGATCAATAGTGACAATGCTTCCATTGTGAGGGAAATGCATCACACAAAATAGAATAGACACCACATCCCTCATCACATAAACATAATCATGCCCAAGAAGAATATTAAATTCTAAAAGGCCTGGCACCACTAATATATTTATTAGAAAAGTATTACCACCTAAGGTAATATGTAACTGAGGAAGAATCCCCAGAAATTCACTAGGTATTCTATCAAAATCTAGTAGCTCATTGGTAGTTGGAAAAATCTTGGGAGAACCCAATGATTTCCAAGCCGAGTAGGATAAAATATTTTTAGAGGATCCATCATATACAACACATCAATGAATTCCTTTCTACATATATTCAACTAGCATCGTTATCTAGAAAATTGAAAAAGAAGGAAGGTGAGGCTCTACAAGATCATTTCAATAAAAGGAAACCATCCTAGGACCTGGAGGGAGTTTGCTCAAAGAGAGTATAATTCTCCCTTTTAAAAAGGTACTAAACTAGAAATGATAAAGACGTAGTCAAAATATTCATCACTCCCTAAAAGAAGAGTGGGATGAACTGAAGATTGCATCGATAAGATAACTTCCTTAGAATCATCACTCTCTGAGAGAAGAGTGGGATCAGCCAAATATTACAATGGTGTGACCGCTTCCTCAACCAATGGTTGAATAGGATGCAAAACAACATGGTCAAGAGATGCATCACCCCCAAAAACAAGAGTTGTATCAACCGAATATTACATTTTCACGACCACTTCATCAATAGACTATTGAAAAGATTGTTGGGAAACCAAAGGTGACTAAGAACTATAATGGCCTTCAGAAAAGGACCATGCTCTTCATACCACAACAATAGCAGGGCACAAATGAGTAAGGTGATCTCATTTTCCAAGATTACAAGGGAATTTGGGCTTACATCCTATATGTCTAGGATTCTCAATTGTATCTATGACCCCAACATGACTTGTAGTGGTCAGTGGGTGACTTGCAGTGGTCAATGGGTTTCCCCTAGCATGACTTGTAGTGGCTAGGTGTTGATCTCCAACCCAACTTGCAAATGTTGGTGATGCTTTTCTAGTATCACTAGTAGTGACTAGATTCATGCCCCTAGCATGACTTGCACTTAACGGTTTTTTGTCATCAACATGACTTGCAGAGGTTGTTGACATAACTCCAACATGACTAGCAAAGGTTGGTTGTGCACTCCCGACATGACTATCAAAGGCTGGTTGCTAAACTCTAATATGCCTTGCAGGGACAAGGCTCTTTTCCCCAGCATGAATTGCAGAGGTTGGGTGTTGGTATTCAAAATCACTCACAGAGTTGGTTGACCTATATCCAACATGACTAACAGAGGTTTGTGACATATTCTTCTTACTCTTCCTCTTCCTCTTCTTTTTAGACTTCTGGTTACTATTATCAATACTTTCACCAGAATAGGGAGAAGGAGAAGGAGTAAACTTGGCGGATGTAGAAGGTGAAGGATCAAAATGCACACGATGGCCCTAACATAAGATGCTTATCTAAGAAGCATCAAGATAATTGGGGACATTCAAAGTGGTCCACAACCAAACTGGTAGTCCTACATTCAACCCATGAATGTTCAAAGTGGCCATCAAGGGGGAACCAATGTTTCCAAAGAATGGAAAGGCACAAGGATCCCCTTGGGCAGGGGTCCCTTGGTTGGTATCCGCAAGAAATTTTTCCAAATGGTTCTTATGCATAATTTCATCCCTTGTGGGATTGTTCATGTACATAATCATCTGACACACCAACTCTGATGAACCAGTGGTATAAAAATCCACGCATTCTAAAAGGCATCTCCACACTTTCAAAAGAAATACCAGGGGTCCTTCCCAACCAATGGAGCGGTTGATCGATCATTCTGAATCAACTATCCAAAAGAAGTGATACTGACACAACCTAAGGACAACAATACAAACCAACACTCCAATAAAAATGCCTAAGATAAACATCTCAAACAAACAACTTCTCCAAAACTTCATCCCAGGTGGATGAGGTCCTAATTCCAAAGGAATGAAAAATTTGAAAGGGACCTTATGGATGAAGGCATGGGTTGATTAATTCCATGAACCAGTGAAGCATTTATCTTAACCTCCATTGACTATCCTTATATGGTGCAAGCAATATTGAAAAGTGTAATATGAAATTTTCCCCAGGTACCACGACAAACCCTTGCAGTCACCTCTGAGATCCCTAGTAAAAGAAATGAATGTCACCAACTAGTAGTCAGCATCTAGGGGGGATAGTCGACAGTCAAGATCAAACGTATGGGTAGGGTAAATGAGCCCAAAACTCTTCCAAACTAATGATTTCAAATGGGTCAGTATCACTTCAAGAAATCCTCCAATATACAATCTCTCCACTATGATCAATTAAGCTTTGGAGGGGATCTCTCCTCAGGTCTTCTTTACACAACCTTGTGTTTGAATCATGTGTTAAAGGATATTCTTGGCTATACTTATACGACATTTGTATTTGAATCTCCCTAACTCACACTCCTATGTTTGTTCAATGGACTTGGAGAGTTATCTCTTCAATCCTGATCCAAGGCCCTAACCCTAGACTTGTTTATGAACCCTAGAAACAAAGTATATTACATTTTAAGTTTAGTGTTCATTTTAGTGATTGTTTTTACTCAAAGGGTATGAAGTGAAACTGATGTTGTTTGAGACTCTTGAGAAAATGAAACTTATAATAAGACTAGGAAAGAAAACTTTACACTAATTCTTCAAATGAAAAAGAGTTTCAAAAAATAAAATGCATGAACAATCCTTCAAACCTTGAAATACAATTTTTTCCTATCCAAGTATCTTTTTCTTTTTCAAATAACAATGAAAAACAAGGCAAAGAAAGAAAGAGACCTTACTAGAAAATAATAGATTTTTTCATTTTCTTTTTCTTTATACCAAAGAAAGAAACATGCCTAAAGACTTGAGTGCTAGTAAGCAAATTATTTTCTTGAAAAGTTCAGAGACAAGGGAACCATGGACAAATGACCAACAAACAAGGAGTTTTGTCTTTTCTTTACTAAAAGAAATGAAATGTAAATGAGATGCAATTTTCCTTTTTATTTTATGAACACAAGGAACAAGGTAAAGTGGAAGAAAGAAAACAGTCAAGAATAACCGAAACACAACATTCAAACTAGAAACTCAGCCCAGCCACACATGACTAACCTTTCGACCCACCTAAAGAACCTTATAACCAAAAAATTAACCTAACAAAAAGAATTATATTTTAGATGATTTCAAAGTTTTTCAGAGACTTAACACAACAATCAAAATAAAAATCAAACATAGAAAACTCAGTTTTCACTTTAGAACCAAACCATACCCTCCCATAACTGAGAGAAAGGCTCAAAAATCAAGTGTTTTACATAGATACTTGATAGTGTACACTAGGACCGACAAACATCCTTAGATAATACAAAGGAAAATCGTGGATATACACAACTCATAGAGGTAAAAAGTGTGGATGCACCAATAAAACTTGAAAAATAAAAAATCCAATCCAGAAGGAAGCTTCCATAAACTTTGGACAAAGTTTATATATGGAAAATTCTTTGAAAATAAATCCTAGAAAAAAAAAAGTTACAAAAATAAAAGACAACACAATACACCCTAAGACTGACCCAAAATAGGAGAAAAAATCCCCATTATGGTCACCAATTATGTTACGGGATTTCCCCCATGTGACCTTGGGACATATCATAGTAGAGCGAGACCATATGTAAAAGACAAAACCTACCCTCACACACAAAAATTATATAAGAAAATAACTACTTTGAGGAGAGAAAGAGAGAAGGAGAGAATTCACACCTTGTATCTTATGTCTAATGTTTATCCTCCCTTTCCACCTTTAATTTTTCTCCTGATCTCCACTAGTATCAACCTACAAAAGAAGACCAATTCTATGTTGCAACAAGGTAGTTATGAATTCAAAGCATACATATAATTCGCAAAAATTAAAGTATATGAAGAAAAATAACATATCTCAACAGATTGAATCAATTTAGAGATGTATTGAGCGAAAGAGAACTATTTTATTGAAAATAGTGAAAGTGGGTAGTTACAACCTGACTCTAACCATAGGCACTACCTTGTAGCCAAACGCCTAGGTTCCTCCACTAGTCCTTCAAGCATCAACTTATCACGATGGATCTTCCTCAGATGTCTTATAAGGGATAGGAAAACACCCTAAAACCACATATGGGAGAGGAAGGAATGTTGGAAAACAAGTTCCAAATAAAGGAGATGTTACTCAAAGGATCAAGGAAAGTAGGGAATCTTGCAAATTCGTCAACATAATCTTGCATCTAGGTTGTCCCCCTCATACATTCCATCAAAGGTGACTTTATACCATCCTCAAAGGGATTAGTTGGTTGTTTTCCATTGTGTATGGGCCAAGGGAAGTTTGGGAACGAGCCCAACTGAAAAATCTGCCTGAAAATGTGGAATATTTTAGTTTTTCATAATATTTTAGGCCATTCACGGGTTGTAAACTAGAAAGGAACATACATCCGTGGTTTTCACATGGGTGACCCATGGATGGAAAAACAAATGTTGTTTTTTATATAATTTTGATGAACAATGGCGGTATTTAAGTTTGCAATATAGGGAAAATGGCTAAGCCATCTCACAAATGCAATTGATGTGGAAATTTATGGCATAACATTGTCAAAGAAAAGGTGTTTAATAATTTCAAATTGCATTATATGGAGAAAAAATAGGTGTATTTTGAACCAACACGTGAAAGGCTACAAGGGATCCCTAAAGTAGTTTCTAAGGAACAAAATCTAGATCCACGCAAAGAAATCAAGGATTTTATGGTAACAGAGGAGACTTAGGGCTTGGATCCTAACAAGGTTCCAAGGCCTAATAGTTTCTATATTTAATTTTTCAGAGCTTGTCAAGGAATCATCAAATTTATCTGTGCCAATTGTTAAATTGGATAAGGAATAAAGACAAAATTGGGGGTATAAAAAATTCCTCATTTCTTTATTTAATTTAGAAGGAAAATTGACCACTGTCCTTTGCTTGATTCAAGTCCATATCACTATGTAACTTATCACATAAAATTATGACCAAAAAATTAGTGAGTCATCTTAAAAATATCCTACCTATAACACACTAAACCCCCTTATCCACTATTAGGTTGGTGATATGTTTGGTTTTATTCTCCTCAGAAATCGGGATGAGTATTCAATTCCATCGATGCTTATGTGAAGACTTATCTTATCGCAACACTGAGTATGTATATTCCTGCAATTCACTACAAAAAGCCTACACATGGTTTGATATGGTGACCGAGGCTTAGAAACCCCCATTCGGATAGTCAAAATTCATTTCAGCCTCATAACAACATCCCATGACTATTCAGATTCTTCCCATCGGGATGCTCAATCACCAAAGTTTGTTTCCTCATCGATGGAATTACTCCGATTGATCGTTCTCATTGATCCAATGCTCCTCATAACTTGGGTTATGATGGATATAGTAACCTCGGTTCCTCTATCTATGTGAAGGTTATACCCTTGTAATCATTCATTCTACCTACCATGAACATGACCCACGAAATCTATGGCTATGATCAAATCTCGCCATGCACTGATTGGTATTTTATCTTTTTTCTCAAGGTCCCTCCCCATCGAGGTATTTCCATTAAGGTATCTCACACCACTCCAAACACACTCACTCTAACTATAAGACATTTCATATTACCCTCATACAATGCACATCATATTCCTTAGGGTTTACATCTATTCAATAGTTAATATCTATAAACCCTTCTCTTTGGAGTGATTCATGATAAATCCAATGGATGAGATATTGAGGGAAACTCTCAGAGCGATATATGGTTCCCATCCTTCCCCATCATCAAAATCCTACTTTAACCCTCTTCCCATACCTATGATGGTCCTTAATCTAACACATTAGTATCAAGATCCAACAGTCCAAAATTGATCCTTGCCACACTCTGAAATATCAATGATCCTCATTGACTTGGGGTCTCTTCATCATAGTCATAATATATTCCCCCATATCATCACCCCAATGGTACCACCAATTGATCAATGGCATGTATTTGTTCCCTCCACTGAATAAATGGTTGTGAACCTCCCCATCATAAAACATTGGTTTCCCCCATGGTAATAGTTCAAATCTGGACTTAAAACCTTCAAGGTTTCTTCTAAGTCTTCTCTAAGGTTCTACCAACTCTTAAGATCCCTTAATTTCACTTTTAAACATACCAAAGCGTTCTTGATTCACTTGGATGGAAGGTTTTCATATATTTTAATATTTCCATCTAAGACGGGTGACTACTTTAGGCTTTACAATTCCTCATCGTAGACAGGGATTTTCGAGACATCATGGCACTCCTTTCATTTCCCAAGTGAAGTATTTTTCCATATCATATAAATTTTCCTCTCAAGGGTTAGGGTTCCAAAAAAATTGAGACTCTTGGAGTATACATAGAGACCCCTCCCAATCACTTGGATATCACGCTACCAATTTCAAGATGAATATTTTCTTCATATCCTGCAATATTTCCATGCAAATCCTTGCAATATTCATAGGGATACACCCTATTCTTACATCATTCTCACGGATTCACAAGTTTAACAATTTTTCCAATGGAGAAAAAACATGATTACTCCATTTTACTTAGGAAGTCAATCATACATTCATATTTCCTATTTAACCATGAAATAATAGATTCATATCCACACATTAAGTTAAGAATAGTTATATGTACATTAAATTTCAACATCCAACTGACTGAGAGAGGAATCCTTTCCTGCCAACCTTAGGCTATGTTATAGAAAGATTTTCCTCACCCTATGCAAATTTTCTCAGAAGGCCTTGTTCCATTTTCCTGTGCAGAATTGAAGTCCCTTTCTGCAAATCCCATAGCTAAAAACATTATTTTTCCACATACACGCACCCTACCTATTGTACAACATGCATATACGCAGGTTGCACCACTACATCCCTCGTACATCGGTTTTTGTTCTCAAAATTAAAAATGGTGTCAGGTTTCCATGTCACATCACAAGATCCATGATCCTTGACCTTACATATACTGGAAACATTCCAACCCGGCCCTTCAGTAACACGTGAAGGCTATAAATGGGCCAAATCCAAGCTATGGAAAGAGGAGAAGAATTCAACTTTGAGAGCAAAGTTACTCTGGAGAAATTATTCACATCATATTGAGACTGCATCTCTTTGTCCTTTTAAGTCTGAACACATTGTTTAGCCCCCAATATCTTCCCTACTTTATTGAGAACCTCATTGTCTCTCTTATATGATATTTCCTTTGTTGGAGGATTGAAGTGGTGGAGGCCCAATTGGAAGGGACTTAGTTTCTCGATTCTAAACTGTGTCACACGGAAGTTTGTAATTCATTCACTTGCGTTGATTACATTTTAATAGAAATACTCTTTTCTCATCCAATTAATATCTTGCAAATATTTGAATTGTTATTCCATGGGTGTATTTGTTATGAATGTTGATGGATTATGCTATTGAGTTTTCTAACATTATATATTATCACCATATTCTTGCGTTTCTTGGCTGTTGAGGACAAGTTGCAAGTGTATTGCTTTGATTCAATTTCTCAATGGTGGACTTCATCGAACGTCTGGACGAGGTAGAACTTTAATATTGTCTTGCTATAATATTTTTTTATATAGCATACCTGAGATTAGAGTTGATTTCTGCAGTCATTTTCGTCTGTTGTGGTTTACCCCTAGCCATAGAGATATTTTCTTCATAACAGGCTATGTTGCAGAGTGCCTTCCTACAACATGCCACCCACTTTCCAAGTCATGATATGACAAGGGGATTGATTCTGTTGGTTTCTGTATTTAGAAGGATCCAGGAGGTTACTCTCTTTCCTCCATTGTCAACAATAGAAGTTTACCTCTTCCTAGTAAGATTAGAAATTCCATAGATTTAATAGGTACCATTCCCACTAGATTTACACTACACAAGGAGTCCCTTCTCTTCTAAATAGCCCCTTGGAAACCTCCCTTATCATTCCCAGCTTATTTCTATAAAGTACCAAGCTACATTTCTTTTTAGCTCCAATATGGATTTGGGTTTTCTCAGTCTAGGGTGATCATCAATGTTTTGGACATGCTTTATATTTTCTTCAAGATCAACTTTCCAACTTATTTTGTTTCTCATATATGTGCAACTAAACTCCTCTATTCATCACAACATCTATCAGTGAGTTTGAAACTCACCAACTCTTCCAATATTTTTGTTGCTCGCTAGTTGTTGTGAATGGCTACTCTTCATTTCTTCTCTTTTGCACATCTATATCCTTCTTGCATGTGTGTTCTCTCCATGTGTAACCTTCACGTCCATATTCTTCTTTCCTACTTGGTGATGTTTTTCCACCTTTGGTATCTTCTTCCTTCAATGCTTTGGATTCCCATGAATTCTATCAGAAGTGACCTCCAATCGGGAATGCGAATTTTGAAGGGAAATCCAAGGTTGTACTTGTTTTTTTTCAGTTGGTTGTTTCCTCTTCAAGAGATTAGATCTGTCAACAGTATTAACTACCTTAACTACCAATATTGTCTCTTCATAACTTCTCATGTGGCTCCATGCAGGTTTGAGTACGTTGGAAGGTGTGCATTTATGTTTGTAGGTGTATGCAAGCTTTATATTTTCCTCACTGAAACTTCCAAGATTCCACCTAAGAAATTCCACCTCACCAACCATATCACTTCATAGATATTTCCTCATCAATTCCCACTTTTTATATCATGGCTAGTACTGAAGGATTTTCCCTCTTATTTAGTTGTCTAATGTTTTATGTTAATCAAAACATGAATACATGCTTCATAATTCAACTATATGAAGTCATAGCATAAGTACAGTCATGGGGGGAAATAGGGTGTTACATTACCCTCCTTAAATAAACATTGTGCTTAGTGTTTAAAACACAATATATATATATATATATATAACAAAAATGTTTATGCCAATATCATGGTGTTGGTCACTATAATTGCTTAATTAATTTCAAACAACTAAGTGAA
>CBVK0100099503.1:14537-24754 GCA_900067695.1 Picea abies | reverse complement strand
CCGAACAGATTCAGAATTCACAAAGCACCGAGACCAAATGAAGACATTTGAGCCTCAAGAAGAACCCCCAATATACAATATGACTACTACGAATGGTTGAACAATGTAGGGATAATCTCCGTAACTCTCTCGAACTCAACCTCATGCGTAACCCCTGTGTGAGAGGGGGATCCCAGAAAGCTTATAAAAAAATTGGATTTGTTCTCCCTATCGCAAGATGATAATGTTTGTTTTGAATGCTTTGGAGAGTTGTACTCACAACCTAATCCAAAGTGATAATCCTAGTCTAATGTTGGTGGAGGATTCTAAAAATAAAATTTCTAGATCAATTTTACTTAGCGTTAATTTTGTGACTATTCTTTACTTAGAGGTGTATGAGAGTGAAATTGATGATATTATGACTCAATTCCCAAAAATTCATAAGAAATGATAATCAATCTTTTCTTTCAATGAATTTATATTTAAGGGAAGAAGAAATTTTATTTTCACTATCAAACACTAAAATGCAAAGGCTTCAAGCAATTGTTCTCAATCAAGAATCCAATTCGATGCTAAACTATTCAGAAAAATGATCCAAATATCCAAAATCCAATCGTGAAAATATAAATATTTGTTTAAATATGAATTATAATCAACTTGATTCAGAGCTTCTTATGCCAACCAGATTTCATTTTTTTCAATTTTTAAGCAACTGGAAGAAAACATCATATAAAAAAAAGAACACTCTCATCATGATCGAACAAGAAGAAAAAAATGAAACCAAATCTTCAAAAAGAAAACCAAAATTCAAATATCAAATGGAAAAATGCACATATATCTGAACCTCCTTGTAACAACTTTCATGCAATCAAATGAATGAGAAAGTATCGAACTGACCCCATATCACAAAGAGGAAGAGTGATTCAAAACAAGGAAGAATGATGTCAAGAAACCAAACAAAATTTCAAAAAATCCTTGGAAATGAAATGGTTGCAGGCTCTAAAACAGACATACTCTGATAGCAACAGTCCAGAGTATATCAAAAACCAAAAAAATTTACACCCAACAAGGCACCCCCAAAAATTTTTAGAAGGGAAGAAAATCGATGTTCTGGTGTCAAAGGCACTAGAGCATTGCAACGATATGTGAAAGATTGCAGGGGAGATCTAGTGATTTGGATGTAAAGGTAGGGGAGTGTTGGTCTCTGAGAATTTTTTTTTTTAACCCAGAAATCAAGCATCTCAAGAAAACTTTGAGGACCAGTGTATGTGGGATGAATTCAAGACCAACAAAACATATAAAAACCAGAGAAACCCAATGAATAGGATCCTTAAGATGAGAAAATATGAAAATAATACCAAGGAAGGAAGTCAAAACTAAAAGCTTCGCTCCCTAGTGGAGTCGCCAATTTCTGTTGTAGGAAAATTCCCTTGTAGACAAGTGAATTCCCTCTTGGATCTTAGACCCCTATGACCAAGACATAAAGGTGCTAACTTTGAACACTGACTTTCCTTTAAACATAGCTAAGATAATCAATAGAGAAGAGGAAGAATATATGAGTACCTTTTTACGAAGTTTGTTCTCTCCCAATCCAAGTTGAACTTGATCTCCAAGCTCTTCAACAAGTCTTGCAATCCAGTAAACAATAAAGACAAAGCATACTTTCTGTTCTACCATGATTAGTTCAAAATCTAGATTTATTTATGAGACAAGTTCATGCATATGTACACAATAATGAAGGAAACAAGCCAAGAACATGTATTAATGAGAACAAAATAAGGTTCTTAGAAAGTGTAGATGCAGATGTAGCAGCCTCACCAAGCTCTCCTTGTCCAACCCCTGGCTCGAATGATCCACATTAAAAATGAAAATACTTTTCATTGATTATTATCCCCCTTTCACCATGAGGATGCCTCTTTATATAGGCTTTGAGAGGTCTAACCATCTTAGATATCCTTGGGATAAGTTGAGGATCTTTCTCCATTAGTTGTGGAATTCTCTTTAGATCCGTCCTTGGAATTGGATTCAAGCCAAACTAAATCGGAATATTCTCAGCTGACTTCCGAGATAAGGTGGATTTGTCCCTTGATTTTCTCAATAGCCTCGACGCTCCCTCAAATTGGGTTACAGAGCACTGCAACACTCCCCCAAAGAGGGAAGGAAGCGCTAGCGCTCCCTGCAAGTGGTCAGGGGAGCGTCGATCTCCAAAAATTCCTTTTTGATGGTGTTTTCTCAAGTGAAAGTTTGTACTCTTTGCCAAATGATAAATTCCTTCTTCTAACCAGTCTTGGAGGATGTCTCAAGTGTATTTATAATTTCATCCTTGATGTGATGCGGGTGAGATGACAGTGTGCTTTCTGCGACACTAGAGACACTTGTGGAAAAAGTGCGACACTTGAGACACTTGCGATAATGACAATGAGACATCATCGAAGTGAGTAATTTTGATGTGTAACAACACTATATTGGATCTATATTTCAAATAAAATGTTCTATCATCCATCATTTTCATATATTGGAGTCTTTTATTCATTTGCAAGGAAATTCAAATTTGTTCAAATTCGTATACGGCCTAGTAGGTCTTCCCCTTGTCCCCCTACTAGTGATTTCCTTCAAAATAATCTCTTCAAATAGTGTTCAATTGAAAAAGAACCATCAATTCATTCCTACTTTAGTTTTCATCCTAGCTTGAATAAATATTGTAGTTTCAAAGAGGAGTACATCTGATAGTATTAGTCTTTGAATATATTCAAACTTCAAAATAAAATAAAACTAAATTTAGGGTGTGGCTTTGCTTGACATTTGATTATATTTTCCATGTGTTTTAGCTTTGGATTCCCAAAGTTGAATGTGTTACTCAAAGGATTAAATCCATATTGAATTAGATTAATTTACCCATTTTGAAGTACTTGGTTTTATTTTCTAGTCTTATGAATGTGTTATGTTCTTAAAATGGGTAACATGCAACACTATTTATATGGCCTCTAGAAGGAAAACCCCAAATCTAAAGCATAAGATGCATATATGAAAGCTGAATCCAAGAGGACAAAGAGGCTAGTATACACAAACACCTCTATTTAGGCATGATTACTGAATTACCCTCAATGGGGGGATCTATTTTGTGTCTTTAGGGAGGAAACATGGTTCTCCTTACTAGCTAACCCAATAGAGGAAGATTATAAGGATGAAAATGTATACCAAAACATTTTAAGGCCTTTCTCACATAATGTGGCGATCAAAATGGTTGTTTTTCCAATGGGTGACAAGCATCTATTGACACAACATCACAAAATACTCTATCATAATAAGTTCCAATATGAAAACTTATCAAACACTGTTTAGAAACATTGGCATGAGGTTCATTTTGTAACCATGAAAATCTATAAGCACTGGGATGCAATCTTGACTTTAAATTTAGCTTCTCTAATTCCTCTATAAAAATTGAATTATGTTGGAATATGTAATGATAACCAGTGTGGTATTGTTGGAATGTATTAATTTGGAATGTAATACCATCTACTCTAATGTAAAAGAGTTATCTCACATGAATCATGATGTAATATACTCTTGTTACTATTCATTATATAAAGAGGTGAAATTACATTTATCCCACTTGTATTATTGGGATGTAATTCCTCCATACCTCTTGGTATATAATAAAGGTAAGAGATACCCATGAGGTACATTGAAATGAAGGATCGCATAGTGATTATATACATTGTAATGATGTGAATATGGAGAGTGATGTTTGGGAACTCAAGTGTAGGATTGAAGATTTCTAAAGAATAAAGAAGGCAATACCTTCCCGTGGATGTTTCCCCATTTTTGGGTTTTACCATGTATATCTGGTGCTCTTGTAACTTCCTTATTTTAATTATAGATTGTTGTATGGATAGGAGGCTAGACTAGTAATGTTCCAATGTTTTATATTGTTGTATGTTATTCATATGTCTCAATATTCTAACATGGTATCAGAGCAAGTTACTATGCTCTACCTCCTTCAGTAAGTTTTCTTACAACAACATTTTATTCATATTTACTTGGGATCTCCTTATTTTGTATTTTTACCATCATATCTAGTAGCCATTAAGGCTTCTCTTGAGATCTAGGCATTTTGCTACAAGATTGAGATTTTTTTCTTAAAACCCTACCCCATTGTTTTTCATATTTCTCACATTTATGTGCATTTTAAAAAATCTGATCTCACCATTGTCTTCATAATGTAGATGTCAACCAAGATTGACTATTGGTTCATCAAAATCAGCTACTATTCGCCCATTTTTAAATTAATTTTCCTAGCCTAACCCAGGTATTTTAAATTTTTTGGTAAACCTAAATCTTTTTTCGTAAATTTTTAGGGTTGGTATTTACTGAACCTATTTTTTTTAACCAGGCTAGGTTTTTTTTCATTGAACTTAGTTTTTCTTCTGAACCTAATATCTTTTGATGCAAGTGTCCATTTCTAGTGATTTGTTTTTGTGTTGGTTGTGGTTTTTCACTGGATAACTAACCAACCAACCCACTCTTCAATCATGTACTGTATGCACCATGCATATTGCATTTTTTGTTGTACAAATATTTTTTTTTCACTTTACGATTTACATTTTTCAAAGGCCATTTAGTTGTTATAGAGGGTGATTGGATATTGCAAAGGCCAATTTTCATTTTTGGAGGCCAATCTTCTTGTCAAAGGATTTGTTTTGCTTCCTTGGGGGGTCGATTTAGCTGCACGAGGGAGAATTTTCACTAGGGGAGACTTGTTTAACTATTGGGAAAACTTTTCGTCTCTTCTATGCATCCATTTACCCTCCACACAGGCTGAACAATCACATTCTTGATGAGAAAGGGTTTCTTGGTGCATCAGAGGGTAGATCCGTGGGTTCTCTCTCAATAAGTTGTTTAGGGTCATTTTTTACTTGTACAACCACTTTATTTCCTCAAAATCGTGCGTATGGACTGTGTTTTTTTTTGCATTGAGGGGATGTTTTTTCAATTGTAGGCGACATTATTTTATCACAAAGGACTAATTTATGCCTCAGGAGGGGTCGATTTGTTTGTTGTGGAATCGATTTGACTATTGGAGTTTTGATTTCCACAGATCCAAAGGTTTTTCCTCTTCCTCACGCATCATATGCCCATGTTCTTTGATGTGTGATACCTCTCTCCATGTACAAATGGTGTCTTGGTCAGATCTAGGGTTTTTTGGGCATTATTTGTAGTACTCACCAGCTTTCAAGCCACTCTACTAATTTGACTTTGGGGTTTATTGTGATGTAGAACTTGAACTTCAAATTGATATTGACAATGTTTCCATGTCTTTAGAGCTATATTATGGCCAGTTGAGCCAACGAATCGCCTTCTGTTGGGATCCCATATTGCTAAGTCAATAGACAAAGCCTGCACGAGTGTTTTTCTTGTGTAACTATGCAAAGCTACCACCGAGTGCATGGTGGCCTCGTGTGACATGAGGAAATATTACCACTATGGCTTGGATGGAAATGTGATGGATTTGTTGGTGTCAAATTATATTGCAATGGACATATTTTTGCAGTAGACACATGGTTAAAGGGTTTCAAACTCATTGTTGTTTTTTTTTTGTGGGGGAGGAGATAAATGAGTAGCCAATTCCTACATTTGCATGTGCGCTTCCATTTCACATTTGTTTCATTGGTTTCCAACGAGGATACTTATGATATCTCCAAATTCCCAAGACCAGTTAAAATCTATTGTTTCTTTCCGCAAGTAATTGTCAGAGTGTTTTTTTTCCGTGTGGTAGATCATCAAAAGGGTAAGTTCTTCCAGTATTCATCAGAGGTAAGGACATTAAATTTTTTCATCTATTATTAGATTATCGTCTTTCTACATTCATTTATTGTTTCTTAGTTTTTCTCATAATTTTTGTACAGGTTGTAACTTGTTCCCAATTTACTTGTTACTAACCTACCTTTGTGGAATATTTTTTTGACATTTTCAAGGCCATATATCTCTAGTAATTTATCATGGTGACAATAAGAAACCATCCAATGCTTAAGGCTTAATTGCTTAATGGATAGATTTTTCTTGTGATATCTTGATCATATTTTTCTCTCTATATATGTTGTTTCTAACCTTTGTTATGTCAAAACAATTTCATTTTTTTTGGGGGGGGGAGGGATTATCATGATCATTATATGCTTTACTCTTGGAAGTTGTTGTGTGCATATTATCTCTCTATTTGATTCACTTTATCCATAAGTGTTTTTTGTGAAGAGTTGTGGCATCACTTGGTTCTGTAGATTTTCCTATATTGATTTTTTCATCATATTGATATTTTCATTCAACATTGATTCTTGGCAGTTGCAAGTGTCTTCTTTTCACACTTTATTGAGGATCTAATTATAGTTGTAACAGATTACTACATTTTTCCTCTCTTCAACTTATCCTTGAAAATAACAAAGATTGAAACTATTTCCCACTTTATCTAGGATGTTTGAATTTGTAATCAAGGGGAATGCAATGTAATGTAATTAAGTTCCATTTCGTATCACCATATTCCATTAATAATGTAATGTAATGAAGTGCCATCTTCTACTGTAAATTCATGATGATTATCTGTGGGGCTCATTTTTTTATGGATAGACCATTGGGGTCTTGTATTCAAAATGTAATATTCAATATATTTCTTTGGTTATGAATATTATCTGATGGAAACATTTCGATCTATAGATCCAGGGTTCTTGTATTCGTAGTACGGTCTCTTGCAATATTATAGAACATGTAAACTTGGTTGGGAAAACTATATTATTTCCACATGTTCTATTGTATTAGCCATCTGAGGTTTCAATACACTATTGCGATGTTTTGCAATATTTATTTCATCTATCAGTTGAGTTATGGTTGTGATGACTCTATGCTAGACACATGTTCTATTGTATTGGCCATTTGAGGTTTTTGTACATTGTTGTGATGTTCTGCAAGAGTTCATCGTACAACTTGGTTGGGGAGAAATTTCATGATTCAATGAGAAGTGGTTGTTATATTCATGGAATCCATAAGGTGAAGTGTGTTCTTATTCACATCTTATGTGGAATTTTGGAATTTTTCATTAAGGGGGGTTGTTAATGTAATGTCGTGTTCCTCCATAAGTGTCAGTCTATAAGGAATAGTCTTTTTTATTCTTGTAGGAAGTGATGGAAGGTATTGTAATGACATATACCTCATTAAGTGTTCCTTCTCCCTAGTCATGACTAAGGGGGAGTGTTTTTGTAATTCCATATACCTCCGTAAGTGTTTCTTCTCACTAGTTATCATTAAGGGGGAGTGTTGGAATATGTAATGATGACTTGTGTGGTATTGTTGGAATGCAATAATTTGGAAGGTAATAATGTCTACTCTAATATAAAAGAGTTATCACACATGCATCATGATGTAATATAATCTTGTTACCATTCATTATATGAATAGGTGAAATTACATTTACCACACATGTATTATTGGGAATTAATTCCTCCATACCTCTTGGTATATAATGGAGGTAAGAGAGACCCAAGAGGTACATTGAAATGAACAATCACATAATGATCATATACATTGTAATGATGTAAATATGGAGTGTGATGTGTGGGAGATAAAGTGTAAGATTGAATATGTCTAAAGAATGAAGAAGACAATACATTCTTGTGGATGTTTTACCATTTTGGGGTTGTTGTATGGATAGGAGGCCATACTAGTAATGTTTTTTTGTTTTATATTGTTTTATGTTACTCATATGTCTCAATATTCTGACAAATTCTTTGTTCTACCTCCATATAAAATTAAGGACAAGAACTTACTTCCAATTTTGTAAATAGTTTTTACTTCCTTTGGTCTATCTCCTTCAATTATACCTAGTTCTCTGTATTCAATAGTATTCATAGTGTTATACACCATTTTTTCACCCTTTGTTAAGTGTCACACTTCACCCTGCTTGGTGTCGCAAGTGTCGCAAATTCCATACTCCATTATACTAAGTGTTGTAAATTATTTTTCACACTTTCCTAAGTGTTTCCACCTCAACTCCATGCATGAATGATTCATTACATACCCTTGATAATCAATAAGAATAAGACACCTTCAAACCCTAATGATTTGGCCTTTTTCACTCAGTCCTAGCTTCATTAGACCATGTTCACTCCCATTTTCACTTCGGGGGAGTGACCATACCCTTGAAACAATGTTAGGAGGATGACCAGGTCACTCTGTCTGCCCTTTTAGGGGAGCGACCATGCAGATTTGGTCAAATCCCATGAATGCAGGGGTAATATTTTGAGGACTTTATGAATGGTTATTGGTTTTCTTGTTTACATCAAGATATGATTCAAACCTCTTTCTATCCTATCTTGGGAGTAAGAATAACCATGAATATAACTCAAATACTAAACTAATACACCTTATCCTCAACCATGTTCTCAATTTACCCTAGTGGTTAACTCTTTCTACATCTATATAACCAGGCCATTTAAAAGTGAGAGGGAATGGAAAAAAGTATACCAAACTTATGATATTGTAAAGGAGTGAAAAACCTTTGTTTATGTGAAGGCATTGAGTTGGATCCATGTTCAATGGTTGAAGAAGGAAGCTTGGAGGATTGCAACATCATCATGTTGTAAACTTATTGCTTTTCATTGAATATGAGAACTTGGCCTATTTTTATTATATTTTATTGTTTATTTATTGTTTATTTGATTACTTGGTGTAAGTTATCAATAGGTAGGGTTGATATTAACTAATAGTAGATAGTAGTAGGAGAATATTTTCCTATTCATGCAGCTTTGAATTCATGAGGGACCTGCTAGGATTGGAGCTCAACCATTGGAGCAGCAAGGACAACCGTTATAAATCATGTGAACATACCTTCTCTCTCAACCCTCCCACAAGAAAATAGAATGGTTACATAGGAGAAGTTTAGTGTCCATTTTTTATAGGTTGTCTCATTTGTAGGAAACCCAAGTGAGGTAAACTCAACTTGACCGCAGGGGGAAAATTGTCACCATAGTAAATTGGTGACTCCACTAGGGAGAAACATCTAGTTATTCCTAGGTTTCTATCCCTTTGAATCCTTGGAATTTTTCTACACCTTGATTGTTGGGCACAAGACCATTTTGGGAAAAAGGCACGACGTGGAGGTGAGACAGTTGGCAGAAAAGAATGTGAGGCGACCATGCAAGAAGAAGGGAAATAATGACAACTGGCAGAAAAGAAACGAAAGAAAGCAAGCATGAAGAGGAGAAAAACACGCAAGTCTAGCATGCAAGAAGACCTAAGTAGATTAGGGTTTTGGTAAGAGAATATAACAACTGATGAGCGGAGAATAGATATAAATAGACACCTAGAAGGACTAGGGGGGTTTCGGGTCTTAGATCCCCACTCAATCCTAGACTACAAGAACTTGAGTATTGCAGTCACCCATTAAGACTATCTTGGGTGAGATTGCACAGTGCACTCTGTGTATTACGCTTCCTTCTGGTTTACCAGGAGGACCAATAGTTTTAGAGGCTTTGCTGGAACCCTAGTAGAAATGAACCTAGGTCAAACATGTTAAAGCATGGATCATAGATAAGCAACCAAAAAATGGTTATGTTGTCATTGGTTGGAACAACGTAGGATTGAGGGAATGAGATCTATTGAAGACTTGGTAGAAGAATGGGTGATCTGTTGAATATCTGTTAGAAGACTGTAAGATCTGTGGAAGGCAGGTCAAAGGAACACTGAATCAGATGACAAGGAGGTGAGAAGAATGTGTAGCTAGAAGGGGATTTTGAGACCATGGAATCCCACAAAAGAAGATATCGAAAGATGACTAACGAAAAAAGAGTTAGAGTTTGCGCATAAAGATAACATAAACCTTGGAGTAACACCACACAAATATCTTGAGAAATATGTGTCTAATAATTTGCATGAAGTCATTTTTATATGATTTTCCACACTTATTGTAGGAGTGGATATTAAGGTTGAAGGATAACCATGCAATGAACCAGATCCGACAGTTAGAGTAGACTTCAGTATATATTGAGCAGCTACAGCAGGTGAACAACAAATTCACCTGCATAGTAGATTTTTGGCTCGACAGTATTGTAGCAGGATATTTAACAAAATTTACAGTAGATACAACAAATTCGTACAATGCAATGGATCAAGAGTTTATACAAGGGCCTTGAGGAGGGTATATTATATCATTGTATACTTCTA
The DNA here is from genome assembly GCA_900067695.1 of Picea abies. Lineage (NCBI taxonomy): Eukaryota > Viridiplantae > Streptophyta > Pinopsida > Pinales > Pinaceae > Picea > Picea abies. Next base: position 14,569 of record CBVK0100099503.1, on the reverse strand, counting down.
TTAATATACTACTATACCTGTCTCTTATACAC
>CBVK0100099503.1:0-14527 GCA_900067695.1 Picea abies | reverse complement strand
ATATCATTGTATACTTCTATTAATATACTACTATACAACAAAGTTGTAATGACAATGGAATCAAACAACTAAAACTTCCTTGCGTGCATGGGAGAAAGGGGGAAGCACTGAAAAAAAATGGATAAATGGAAGGAGAAGTGGATAAATGAAGGAACGAGGAAACCTTGTACCCAATCATGATAGACGACGACCGGATCAAGTGGATCATGGCGCCAGCTAGAAAGATGCGCAGTGGAGTACCTACCAATACAAGGTGAACACCAAGAAGAGAGTCATAGTCGTGAGGGAAGGCTTGGCAAGTGAAGAAGAAGAGGTCTTTGATCTCTAGGCTGTGGAGTAGATTGAGGAAATACTGCACACAAAATATGATAGGAAGAAAAGAGGTCCAAGAGTGGGAATAGAAGGAAACAATCCTATCTATGTTAATGTCAGTGTGGAACCCATGAACCCATCTGTGACTAATACACCAACAAGAACACCATCGTTTAAACAACCAAGTTTTGGGAGAAGGAGGAAAATAGGAAGTACATCCACACAAGGAAAAACAACTAGGGGAGACAGTTCAGGAAATATTAGTCAAGGGTATACACATCTCAAAAGTAGTAGTTCGACACAGTTCACAATGGAAGGACATGATCCCACCATTTGGTTTCCAAAATATCGAGGAGAGGCAACCGAAGACACAGAGAAACACTTGTTCATTTGTGCAAATATCTGGGAAGCAAAATAGATCACCGATGAAGACACTAAAATTATGCAACTATCCATCACACTAAGAGACTGCGCACTAGACTGGTACACGAGTCTAGACATAAATAGTGCACCTAGAATGACAAGGACACTGGCAGACATTAAGACGTTATTGATTAATGAGTTCCAAAAGACGAGATAAGAGGATCAATACATGAACAAGATGATAGAAATACGATAGAAACCAAGAGAATCTATTTGGGAAATTGACCAGTGATTTAAGCATTTGAAAGGGAAGTTGAGGTATGACATGACAGATATGCAACATATGCATTTGTTTGTGAATTCTCTGTTACCACACCTAAAATACCCACTCAGGAAACAAAAATTCCAATCGCAAGGAGAGGGTCTTCATGCAGCCTTGCAAATGGAGGAGAATCGGTACCACAAGACAGATCTAGCTATAGAGGAGTTGAAGGAGGACCTGAAGAATCTTACCTTTCAGCTCAATCAGAATAAGGGAAAGGACAAGTGCGAAGTTGTTTGGTGTATAACATGTAGAATAGAAGGGCACCATAAGAACAAATGTCCAAAATTCACGCAGTATATGGAAATGTCCAAAATTCACGCAGTATATGGAAATAGGGATTCCAAATCCTTTTCCAATAGGAGTACCTAGTGTGAAATTTGCAAGACGCCCCGGCATGAACATATCATTGTCCTATGATGTAGAAATACCAGACAATACTAAAGAATGCATACTACATTTTTTGCAAGTCAATAGGGAACGATGACAAAGACTGCAAAACAATGGATCTCATGAGGGAAAGGACATCAAACACATATAGGGTGCAAGACGAACTGATGACAGGGAAAGTTCCACTGCAATTCAATCAGGAACCACTGTAGTATAATACTATGTCGCAGCAATATAACAACATGCAGCCACAAAAGTATAACACTGCGCAATAGCAGTATAACCATGTGCAGTATAATCGGGTACCTCAATACAATACACCATGTGGAGATTGAGCTAGGTATAGAGGAGGCAGAAGAGGTAGAGGAGGATTTGGATGCAGAAGAGGTCGAGTAGTGTTCCATAACTTCCAACAACCAGGATACTATGCAAGGGAATGTCCACTTCCACTAGTGACTTGTATGTATTGTTTCACATCGGATCATGAGACGAAATAATGTCCGACATTATTAGTAAAGTTCCAGGAAAAGAGGAATCAAAACAATCAAAATGTTCAGTGGATTTTAGCAAAAGAAAGGGATGAAGGAAGAAACATCAACATAGTGACGCGCAGAGGTGCTAAAATAGGAGATGATACCACCAAATGAGAAACAATACAACACCAAGGGATTAAGAAGAATACCGAGCCACCTAAGAGGTTTGATGGAGGAAAGGATAAGGAGACCTTCAAGGAGGCCACACAAGAATTTTTCAAGAAAAATGTTGTGTCTACATCTACCATGCAGCATAATCAAGACATCCCAATGTACGAAATGTCATCATCATTGGACCATACCAGTGAAGTCCACCTGGGAAACTAGGTAAGTTGTATTAAAACTTTCCTGCAATCTTGTATTCAAGTATTTAAAGATCCATCATTTGTTTTAGTACTAGAAAATCTGTTAGATGGATGTACCACAAAATTTGAGGGAAAGTTAGAACAGAGGATATTCAATCACCTCCATGCCTGAAGAAGAACCAACAAAGAGTTTAGATTGAATTCCAACATCATATATTTTAGCATGGGCGATTTGATATTAGATCCGAGATCTGAAGTGAATGTATTGCCCAAAAAGACATGGAAATGCATGGGATAACCTACGTTAGGATACTCACCATTCCAACTAAAGTTAGAAAACCAACACAAAGTTTTTCCAATAGGGAGGATGAAAGGAGTGACAGTAGATTTGGATGGAGTGTGCACTAAGGAAGACTTCGAAGTGATTGAAATCGTGGATGGAACAACACCATATCCACCATTACTGGAATTGGATTGGGCATTTGACAATCAAGCGATAATCAACTTGAAGACTAGAAAGATGACATTTGAGTTAGGGGAATACAGGGTTATCGTGCCTCTAGATCCATTAGAAGCCAAAATATTTTTGGAACCAACATGTTTAGACCTGGAATAAATTAACCAGTTGTACTGAACCACCACTCGCACCAAATATTACATCAATCCAACTGTCGATTGTGTACTTAGCTGGAGAGGTATCAGATCATGTGTTTCAGACTCAGACATGGGTCTGGAGAATTGGCAACAATGCCTCCATGAGGTCTCAACTAGAATATGTGCATGAATAGACCTCGTAGTAAGGTGGGTCAGGATAGAAATAAGAGAACCTCCAAGTTTCCATGGAATCAAATACTTGGAAGAATTACTAAAAAGATATGAAGATGAAGTATTAGACAGTCATAGATTGTTGGATCTTGAAATCTCACATAAGGATACACCTGCAAGATGGTGGGGCGCACACAAAGAAAAAATCAAGGATTGGTACCAATGCAAAAGACTATTGCACATCAGATTCGGTGCAAAACAAAAGAGGAGCGCAACGAATAAATACAATGGACATGAGGCACCAACGAAAAAATTGGAGAAGTGCAGAGCGTTGTGGAAAATGACACCCCCAGAGGAATGACCTCATCATTTCATACACACATTAGAGGGCATCCCAACAAACTGGTACATGGACCAAGAACTACGTAGAGGAACTACAAGGTGAACAACACTACAACAGAACTTTATAGTCACTTTCTCATTTGAGCATGAGAACCCCAACATACCCTACCAATACAAGGTGAACACCAAGAAGAGAGTCGTAGCCGCGAGGGAAGGCTTGGCAAGTGAAGAAGAAGAGGTAGAGGATCTTCGGATTGTGGAGAAGATTGAGGAAATCCTGCACGCAACATATGAGAGGACGACAAGAGGTCCAAGAGAGGGAATAAAAGGCATCAATCATATCCATGTTAATGTCAGTGTGGAACCCATGAACCCATGTGATACTAATACACCAACATAAACACTACCATTTAGACAACCGAGTTTCAGGAGAAGGAGGACAACAGGAAGTACATCCACACAAGGAACAAAAACTGGGGGATCCAGTTCAAGAAATATTATTCAAGGGTCTACACTGTGCAGAGGTAGTAGCTCAACACAGTTTGTAATGGCAGGACATGATCCCACCATCCGGTTACTAGAATTTCGAGGTAAGGCAACAAAATACCCTGAGAAACACGTGTTCATTTGTGAAAAGATCTAGGAAGAAAAACATATCACTGATGAAGACACTAAACTTGCGCAGCGAGCCATCATGCTAAGAGACCGCGCACTAGACTGGTACATGAGTCTAGATGTAAACAGTGCACCTGGGACGACAAGGACACTGACAGACATTAAGAAGTTATTGATTAATGAGTTCTATAATCTGAGCTCAGAGGATCAATACATGAACGAGATGATAGAAATCCGACAGAAACCAGGAGAATCTGTTTGGGAAATTGACCAGCGATTTAAGCGTTTGAAAGGGGAGTTGAGGTATGTCATGAAAAATATGCACCATAGGCATTTGTTTTTGAATTATCTGTTACCACACCTGAAATACCCACTCAGGAAACATAAATTCCAATCTCAAGTAGAGGCTCTACAGGAAGCCTTGCAAATGGAGGAGAATCAATACCACAAGACAGATCTAACTATAGAGGAATTGAAGAAGGATCTGAAGAATCTTACCTTCCAGCTCAATCAGAATAAGGGCAAGGACAAGCAAGAATTTGTTTGGTGTACCACATGTAGAATATAAGGGCACCATAAGAATGAATGTCCAACATTCACGCAGTACATGGCAAGAGCGATGCCAAATCCTTTGCCAATAGGAGGACCCTGGTGTGAAATTTGCAAGACATATGGGCATGATCCATATCATTGTCCTATGATGCAGAAATACCAGACAATACCAAAGAATGCATATTGCACTTTTTGCAAGTCAGTAGGGCACAATGAAAAAGACTTCAGAACAATGGATCTGATGAGTGAAAGGACATCAGACACATGTAGGGTGCAAGCCAAACTGATGACTGGGCAAGCTTCATCACACTTCAATTAGGCACCACCATAGTATAATACTAAACCATAGTAATATAACAACGCGCAACCACAATAGTATAACACTGCGCAACCGCAGTATAACCCTGCACAGTATAATCAGGTACCTCAATACAATACACCGCGCGGAGATTGAGCTGGGTGCAGAGGAGGCGAAAGAGGCAAAGGAGGCTTTGGATGCAGAATAGGTCCAGTAGTGTGCCATAACTGCCAACAACCAAGACATTATGCAAGAGAATGTCCATTTCCACTAGCAACTTGTATGTATTGTTGCGCATCGGATCATGACATGGAAGAATGTCCGATGCTATTAGTGAAGATCCAGGAAAAGAGGAATCAGAACAATCAGAATGTTCAATGGATTTTAGCGGAAGTGAGAGATGAAGGAAGAAACATCAACATAGTGACACGCGAAGGTGCTAAAATAAGAGATGATGTGGCCAAACAAGAACCGGTACAACACTAATGGATGAAGAAGAATACCAGGCCACCTAAGTGATTTGATGCAGGAAAGGAGAAGGAGATCTTCAAGGAGGCCAGACAAGAATTTCTCAAGCATAATGTTGCGTCTACATCTACCGCGCAACATAATCAAGACATTCCAATGTACGAAATGCTGTCAACATTGGACCATACCAATGAAGTCCACCCAAGAAACCAAGTAAGTTGTATTAAAACTTTTCTGCAATCCTGTATTCAAGTATTTAGGATCCATCATCTATTTTATTACTACAGAATATGTTAGATATATGTACCACAAACTCTGAGGGAAAGTTAGAACATAGGATAGTCAATCACCTCCATGCTAGAAGGAGAACCAACATAGAGTTTATAGTGAATGCCAACATCAAATATTTTAACATGGGCAATTTGATATTAGATCTGGGATCTGAAGTGAATGTATTGCCCAAAAAGACATGGAAATGCATGAGAGAAACTACCTTAGGCTACTCACCAGTTCAACTGAAGTTAGAAAACCAACACAAAGTTCTACCAATAGGGAGGTTGAAAGGAGTGACAGTAGATCTGGATGGAGTGCGCACTAAGGCAGACTTTGAAGTGATCAAAATCGTGGATGGAACAACACCATATCCAACATTAATGGGATTGGATTGGGCATTTGACAATCAGGCGATAATCAACCTGGAGACCAATAAGATGAAATTTGAGTCAGGGGAATATAGGGTTATCGCGCCTCTAGATCCATCAGAAGACAAAATATTTGTGGAACCAACATGTTTAGACATGGAAGAAATTAACCAGCTATACCAAACCACCGCGCGCACCAAAGATTACATCAACCCAGCTGTCAATGGTGTACTTAGATGGAGAAGTATCACATCATGTGCTTCCGACTTAGACACGGGTCTGGAGAATTAGCAGCAGTTCCTACATGAGGTATCAACCAGAAGATGCGCATGAATAGACCGCGTAGTAAGGTGGGTTGGGACAGAAATCAGAGAACCTCCAAGTTTCCATGGAATCAATGACTTGGTAGAATTCCTAACAAGATATGAAGATGAAGTATCAGACAGTCAGAGATTGTTGGCTCTCGACATCGCACTTAAGGCTACACCTACAAGATGGTGGGGCACACATAAAGAAACAATCAAGGACTGGTACCAATGCAAAAGACTACTGCGCATCAGATTCAATGCAGAACAAAAGAGGAGCACAACTTAAAAATACAATGGATAGGGGGCACCAACAGAACACTTGGAGAAGTGCAGAGCGTTGTGGAGAATGACATCCCTAGAGGAATGGCCTCATCATTTTGTACACACATTAGAGGGAATCCCAACAAACTGGTACACATACCAGGAATTATGCAGAGGAACTACGAGCTGGACAACACTACAACAAAACTTTATAGTCACTTTCTCATTTGAGCATGAGAACCCCAACATAGATACAACACTTAAACGAATAAGAGTGATGATATTCATTAAGGAACCAAAATTCGAACTCATAATAGAAGAACACCAGCAGAATAGACAGACAGTCAAATAAATGTTGTCATGTTACCATGTGCAGGGTGAAGCACCAGATGAAGACGACCCGCGCGATATTCAGATTGAGGAAATAGAAGGAGAAAGAGAAGTTGAAGGTCCACCCTTAGAATCAGAAGTAATTGCTGCGTTGATCAAGGTGAAAAAAGTCAACATTGGGGTAGTTGAAAATCCCAAAATGGCCAACATTGGGGACTACTAGGACGAGCAAATAGTGGAAAGGATAACAGAGTTACTGTGTGAGTACAATGACCTGTTCCCAATGACCTTCACATAAATGAAGGGTATTGCAGGAGAAATTGGAGAGATGAATATCCCTCTCAAACTAGAGGCAAGACCTATCAGACAGAGCCCTTACAGATTGAACCCCATATATAAGAAGAAATTAAGAGAATAAATCGACATAATGCTGGAAGCAGGAATCATAGAACCTGTAGAAGAATCAGAATGGATAAGACCCATGGTAGTTCAGGAAAAGAAGCAAGGAGGCATACGAATCTCTGTAGACCCGAGAAAGATCAATGTTGCTTTCCTACATGACCCCTTCCCTACACCCTTTACAGATGAAGTCCTAGAAAATGTGGGAGTTCAGGAAGCATACTCATTCACTGATGGATTCTCAAGATACCACCAAATCAAGATAGCACCAGAAGATCGGTACAAGACTACCTTTGCAACAGACTGGGGATTCTACCAGTACACAGTCATGCCTTTTGGACTGAAGAATGCACCAACAAGTTTTTCCAGAGTAGTCATTGCTTCTTTCAAAGAATTCATCCACCAGTTTCTAGAGGTATATTTGGATGATTGGACAGTGTACAGCCTGCTGAAGGATCATGCAGAGGTGTTGAGGCTGATGTTAGAAAGATGCAGGTAATGCCAAATATCCTTGAACATTAAGAAATGTATATTTGGAACACCCTTTGGAATTCTGTTGGGTCACATAGTATGCAAACAAGGTTTGATCGTGGATCCTGCAAAGATTGCAGTCATTGTGAACTTACCACCACCGAAATCAGTGCGCCAGTTGATGGCCACATTGGGACATACAGGATACTACAGAAAATTTATAAAGGGATATGCGCGGATCACTGCGTTGATGGAGAAATTGCTCAAGAAGGATACTAAGTTCCAGTGGAACGAGAAATGTTAGCGCGGATTGGACACTCTAAAGGAGAAGATGGTCACAACACCCATCTTATTCTTTCCAGACTGGGAGAAGACATTCCATGTACATGTAAATGCATCAACCATAGCCTTGGGAGCTATTTTGGCGCAGCCAGGAGCAGGAGAATTGGATCATCCTATAGCATTTGCTAGCAAAAAACTGTCAGAATCAGAACATAACTACAACACTACAGAGAGGGAAGGCCTAGCTATGGTCTACTCACTTCAGAAGTTCAAGCATTACCTACTTGGCAAACATTTTAAGATGTTCACAGATCATTCAACCCTTAGGTACCTAGTCAACAAGCCAGTGTTGGGGGGGAGAATTTGTCGATGGTTACTGCTGTTTCAAGAATTTGACTTTGAAGTCATAGTTAAACTAGGGAAGCTGAATGCATAACCTGATCACTTGTCAATGGTCACCAATGGCGAGGAACCTACAAACTTAGAGGATACCTTACTTGACGCGCAGTTATTTTCAATTCAGATCGCGGATGATTATTTTGCTGACATTATTGAGTATTTAAGTACAGGGACTACGCCATAGGAATTTAGCACCGTGTAGAGGAAAAATCTAGTTGTTCGAGCAACAGACTACCGGTTGATCGCCGGGCACTTATATAAAATGGGGCAGACAACATCTTGAGAAGATGTGCGCTAGAACACGGAAGGCCTAGGATATTGGTAGAAGCCCATGAAGGAATAGCGGGAGGACACTATGCAGGCAAAGCTACCGCGCATAAGGTACTGCGCGCGGGATTATGGGGGCCAACTATTCATAGAGATGCAAAGGAATATTGTCAACAATGCGATGTGTGTCAGAGGGTCGAAACATCAAACAGATGGGATGAGATGACCTTACATCCACAAGTGACACTACAAGTGTTTGACAAATGGGTTATTGATTTTGTTGGGCCAATTCACCCACCCACAAGAAGATTAGGTGTGCGATACATCATCACTGCGATGAAATGCCTCTCAATATGGGCATAGGCAACACCAGTTAAGGATTACAGCATAGAGACAACATCACACTTCTTGTTTGAACATGTGCTCACCATATTTTGATGTCCGAGGATTCTGATGAGTGACCAAGGCACTCACTTTATCAAAAACACTATCATATCTATAACTGAAGAATTCAAGGTCTACCATTAGAAAAGTATGCCACACCATCCTCAGTCCAATGGAACAATGGAAGCCTTCAAGAAGATTCTAGAGAATTCCTTAACCAAGATTTGCAATGTCAATAGGGACAATCGGGATTCAAAGATACCAGCAGTATTATGGGCATATAGAACTACCTGTAAGAAGCTTACAGGACAAACACCATTCAGATTGGTATATGGACAAGAAGAAGTGGTCCAATAGAATTTTTGGTACCCAGTATGCACGTAGCAACGATTACAAGCATGATAGAAAGAGGTGTGATACAAGAAAGGTTAAGTCAGCTGATAAGCATGGAAGAGGATAGGATTCTAGCAGGGTTCCACCAATAAGTACATAAAGCAAGGGACAAAGCATGGCATGACTAACATATCAAGAGAAAAAGTTTCAAGGAAGGAGACCTAGTCCTACTATATGACAACAAGTTCTTTCAACATCCAGGAAAGTTCAGAATGCATTGGTTGGGACCATATGAGGTCAAGAAAAGCATGGCATGACTAACATATCAAGAGAAAAAGTTTCAAGGAAGGAGACCTAGTCCTACTATATGACAACAAGTTCTTTCAACATCCAGGAAAGTTCAGAATGCATTGGTTGGGACCATATGAGGTCGAGACTGTCACAGATGGTGGAGATGTACAGCTGAAGGACATAGGTGGAACAGAACTCAGAGTAATGGTCAATGGAAGCCAACTGAAGTTGTACAAGGACAGTCGACCACCAACAACTTGATAATTACCAAAAAAAAAAAACATCGCACGAAAATCCACACATGAAGGATTACAAATCATTGCGATGAAAATAAAAAAGAGTCATCATGCACAAGTCATTGAGTCAGCACATCAAAATAATAAATATTGCACCATAGGAAAAGGGGATAGAAGCCAAGGAATTTGCGTTCCCAAAAAACCAGCGCTCCGGGAAAAGGACCAACGATCGGATAACACTACAAATCGAGAGTCATCATGCACAAGTCATTGAGTCAGCACATCAAAATAATAAATATTGCACCATAGGAAAAGGGGATAGAAGCCAAGGAATTTGCGTTCCCAAAAAACCAGCGCTCCGGGAAAAGGACCAACGATCGGATAACACTACAAATCGGGAGATGATGACTATGGAAATTAAGCGCCAACTGGCAATGATGGTTGAAATTGTGACAGCCCACACACAAAAGTAAATACCATATCTCGACGAAAAGGTAAAACAGTAGAAGAAAAGATGCAAAGGATGACATTTAATACATATAATTGTACCATGCACCAAACACATCGCCAAAAGTGAAAAAAAGGATAACTATAAGTGTGGAACAGTTGTCACTTAGCCATCTCTCTATAAAGTCAGAAAAAGGGGGGGAAATCCAATCATTGTGTCAATTGTTAAGGAGAGAACGCAGAGTTGAGTAGAATGTAGATAGAGAGTGAATTTGACCAAACATTTTCTGAATTCATATAGTTCGAGCCTAGACCCCGTCGAAATGTCACCACCACGAGTTGGAGATCTAGGAAGGACCAACAGGAACACACATAGTACTTCTCGTGTGACAGATACAAGGGATAAAGTGACACCTGTAATAGTGTATTTCAATGAACTCCACACACTAGAGTATGAAACAAACCCAATGATAGTAGAAGAGGAACATGACCTAACACAGGAGGCCAAGTTGATGGAGGAAGACCCCGAGAAAATTGAGTCCAATAACTCGAGGGGGCAAGGGAAACGAGAGACCAAGCAAACCAGGGTCTTAGCGCCACAGAGCCATGAAGCCGAGGTATCATAGGATATAGTACATGATGGTGTATCAGAGGTGGGAGACTCATTCTCACCATCCAAATGAAAGGGCTATGCTGAGAGCAGTCCACATGGAAGGTCATAGTCGTAGGCAGAAGGGACCCTAATTTTTCCAAATATCCCAAGCAGAGTGCGAGTGGATGATGACATGGTCAATGGAGTCACTGCCATCAAATACTCTGGCCATGACATGACTGATGTCACTAAGTTCCCAGACTTGGCGTCACAGGTCTACCTAGAAAGTAGGGGAGCAGGCTCATCAGGCATGCCACTGATAGAGTCGATGCAGTGGATCCTGGGGTTGTATAATATTGGAATCATGAATTTGTTGGATTCCCCACACTTTGGGAGGGGAAATCCTATCAATCAGTGGATCCTGGGGTTGTATAATATTGGAATCATGAATTTGTTGGATTCCCCACACTTTGGGAGGGGAAATCCTATCAATTCCTACATCAAGCAATTTCTTCCACGCATCCATGGTGGAATTTATGGATGGAAAAGCCAATGCCCATCACTGTGGACCTCATCGCAGGAATCACAGGGCTATCCATAGATGGAGAAAAATTGGAGAAGTACTTAGAGGAAAAAACATGAGCCAAGGCCATCTCAAATGAGATCAAGGTTAAGTATGGCACAGAGAGAGGCAACAAGGGAATCAAGATCAATGACATTAATGATCCAGTGACACAGTTTGCTACCAAGTTACTTGGGTGCAAAGTAATGCACACGTGTCGAAAAGAGGAAGTATTGGATGGTGTGGTCACCGCCATTGCGCAGTGTTCAAAGGGGATCTCAATGAGATGGGCCCCATACCTCCTCAATTAATTCTTGGAGGATTGCAAAGATACACAGGATCGGGGCTCTGATTTCCACTACTCGTGGTTACTCATCCTCATTCGCATCATGGTTTGGAAAGAATCAGTCTACAATATGTATCTAGAGAGACCAGGAAAGTGTGGCACAATGTGCTACACATCATTACGCAGTAGTGCAGACCCGAAGAGAAAAAAGATGAATATGAACACATTTTCATGGTACTTCACAGAGATGCAAGAGATGATTGTAGATACATAGCGCATTACAATAGAGACTTTCCAGGAGTTTGGACAGGTTGCCAACTTTAGGGCAACGCACCACAACTTATGGATGTAATACAAATGTGACAAAGACAAGGAATGGATACAACTTAACTACTGCATCACGCATGAGGAAATACAAAGAGAGGTCCAAGAGTGGCCTGAAGAATGGAAGGTACCCTAGATTCCAGCTAAGGTACAAAGCACACAACCTCAAATACAGAACAAACTAGCCTTAACACACCAAACAGGCACCAATGGGGTAGGAACCAAGAAGAGAAATGCCCAAGGCCAAGAGGGGGGAATCATCCCAGCCAAGAAGAAGTTGTGCACACATAATAGATCATCAAGGGGGCCTACACAGGCTCTAGAAAGCATAGAAAAACCACCCATACACCCAACGGGAGAACTATGTGCAAAAGAGATAGATGTGGGGACCTAGGAAATCCCTGAGGCAGAAGAAATAGGCGCAGGGACACACAAAATCCCTAAGGAGGAAGAGAAAGGGGTAGGAACCCAGGAGATTCCTGAGGCCAGAGAAACAGGGACAACTACTGCGGAGGATTCCCAAAGACCTCCTAGTCCTGAGCCATCGACTACCCAGGAGAAGCGACTAGGGGAGCACACTAGTGGAAGTTGAAATGAGACAAAGGCCCACAAACCACAGAGCCATATTTCACTAACATCGAACGATGTGGAATTAGTGGTGACAGTAATCGAGGAGCGACTGGACGAAGTATGGGAGAACGTGGAGAAGCAAAGGGATTCAATCATCGATCAAGTGCAAGAGGTAAAAACTGCACTGGAGTAGTAAAGGATTAGGGTAGCACATGCACCAAAATAAACACCGATGCGGGCAAAGGAAGGAGTGCTTGTGCCTGAGACAATATAATTTGAAGCACAACCCAGTGCCAATTTCATCATCACGCTAAAGATGATGTTCATTGATGAAGAAACAATGTAGAAACCTCTGAAACAAATCGAGACATTGGATGTGGCATTGGCCAAGATTCCCACAAAAGCATTGTACAAACTTCAGGTGAGCGTTGTGTAGGAGATTCATTCCAGAGAAAGAGAGGATGCCACAATCTTAGATATAGCCCATACAGAGACTATATCGTTGAAGGAAGACCTCAACCTTGAGGTGCAGCAGAAAGAGAAAGCGAAGAAGAAAGTGGAGGATATGGAGTAACAAATCCACATGTTGTTTCAAACAATTCCCGAAATCATAAGCGACGAGGTAGGGTCATCGGGAGAGAAGCTGCGCAGGATAGAGTAGACTATTCAGGAGTACAAGGAGAAAATCAAAGAGCTGGAGGAGCATGTCACACCCACTACTCCTCTAGAAGTCAAATCACAACAGAAGAAGGAGGCACAATAAGCTGCAGAGAGCATTGGCCAAAGTGTTCAAACAATCATGACAGTGTTAGAGAAGAGCGCGTAGCTCTGGACTCACCTACTATAGGACAGGAACCCCCAGGAGCTACAGGAGAAGGAATCCAAAATCCATGCAGCAATGGAGGAAGTGAAGTAGTGACAGAAAAGAGTGTCACTGCCGGAGAAGATAAATACCACCACAGAATTAAAGTCTCTGCAGTTGGAAGAGAAATCGATGCAATCACATAAGATAATGAGACATGCGTTGTTGGAGATTCTGTAAGAAAAGGAAGAGAAAATAGTCATGGAGAGTGACACAACTAAGAAGAAAACTGAGCAAATCGGGGCTGAAGGAGGAGAGATTTTACAATCTCCCATCATGGAGCAGGTGGTCAACAGCATGGTTGACAAGAGCAGTCAAGCTCAACAACAATGCCAACACATAATGGATATGTATGACACACTACAGGAGGTAGTGTCCAACGTAGGAGGCAAGAAGTGACAGTGGAATGAGTCAAGAAGTGACTCTGGATGATTCATGATGTTAGTGTTGGGGGCCTATTGGGAATAGGCCCATTTTGGGAAAAAGGCACAACATGGAGGCAACACAATTGGCAAAAAAGAATGTGAGGTGTGCATGCAATAAGAAGGGAAAGAAAGACAATTGGCAGAAAAGCAGTGGAAGAAAGTGTGCATGCATAGGAGAAAACAGCACAAGGCCAGCATGCAAGAAGACCTAAGTAGATTAGGGTTTTTTTCAGAGATTGTAACAGTCAATGAGCTGAGAATAGATATAAATAGACACCTAGAAGGTCTAGGGGGGGGGTTGGGTCTTATATCATTGTTATGAGTTACTCGCTTGAGATAAAGTAACAGGTCTATGACAAAAATATGATATGATACCTTTTTGTAAGTCGTTGAGCTATGGGAGGAAAAATAGACTCGACCTTGAGGGTTATATCACAGGCTAAGGATCCTGGTGCGATCTAGTCAGCCTCATAGAGGTCATGGAGTCTGGTTGATGAATGTATGAATGGAGTTGTAGTGCACGCGGCACCTTCAATGAAAAACCTATAATAAAAGAGCCTTAGAGCCAAATCTTTGTGGACGTAGCCTAGGA